>JACXGM010006321.1:0-33054 GCA_016801145.1 Umbra pygmaea | reverse complement strand
GGTCAACTTGGTACCAATGTGTTATTAACCCCTAGGTTCATTATGAAAACATATCCCAGAGAACGGTCAACTTGGTACCAATGTGTTATTAACCCCTAGGATCATTTTGCCCTGGAGTTGTCCTTTAAGGATTATGAACTTTACTCACAGTTTTAAACACACTGCTATTATTTAGAAAAACAACTGTATCTTCCTAAATTGCTTGAAGAATTTAATAAACTGTCTCTCTCATCAGTCAGATCTCTCACTCAGGGAGAAGAGGATCGAGCGCAAGTCTTACGCCACTAGGTCATATGGATATGTGCAGATGAATGCGCTTGATGAAACTTGGCGAAATAATGATAATTTGCTTGAAAGAAATTACTGTTCTTTCACAAAGAAAGTCCCCAAATTGTGATGCCCAACTGCTTTTGGTACATAAAATATACACTCACCTAAAGGATTATTAGGAACACCATACTAATACTGTGAACCCTTTCGCCTTCAGAACTGCGTTAATTCTATGTGGCATTGATTCAACAAGGTGCTGAAAGCATTCTTTAGAAATGTTGGCCCATATTGATAGGATAGCATCTTGCAGTTGATGGAGATTTGTGAGATGCACATCCAGGGCACGAAGCTCCCGTTCCACCACATCCCAAAGATGCTCTATTGGGTTGAGATCTGGTGACTGTGGGGGCCATTATAGTACAGTGAACTCATTGTCATGTTCAAGAAACCAATTTGAAATGATTCAAGCTTTGTGACATTGTGCATTATCCTGCTGGAAGTAGCCATCAGAGGATGGGTACATGGTGGCCATAAAGAGATGGACATGGTCAGAAACAATGCTCAGGTAGGCCGTGGCATTTAAACAATGCCCAAGTGGAACCACCACCAGCAGCCTGCACAATTGTAACAAGGCATGATGGATCCATGTTCTCATTCTGTTTACGCCAACTGCTGACTCTACCATCTGAATGTCTCAACAGAAATCGAGACTCATCAGACCAAGCAACATTTTTCCAGTTTTCAACTGTCCAATTTTGGTGAGCTCTTGCAAATTGTAGCCTCTTTTTCCTATTTGTAGTGGAGATGAGTGGTACCCGGTGGGGTCTTCTGCTGTTGTAGCCCATCCGCCTCAAGGTTGTGCGTGTTGTGGCCTCACAAATGCTTTGCTGCATACCTCGGTTGTAACAAGTGGTTATTTCAGTCAAAGTTGATCTTCTATCAGCTTCAAGCAGTCGGCCCATTCTCCTCTGACCTCTAGCATCAACAAGGCATTTTCGCCCACAGGACTGCCGCATACTGGATGTTTTTCCCTTTTCACACCATTCATTTCACAACCCTAGAAATGGTTGTGCGTGAAAATCCCAGTACCTGAGCAGATTGAGAAATACTCAGAGCAGCCCGTCTGGCACCAACAACCATGACACGCTCAAAATTGCTTAAATCACCTTTCCCATTCTGACATTCAGTTTGGAGTTCAGGAGATTGTCTTGACCAGGACCACATCCCTAAATGCATTGAAGCAACTGCCATGTGATTGTTTGAGTAGATGATTGCATTAATGAGAAATTGACCGGGTGTTCCTAATAATCCTTTAGGTGAGTGTATATTATCTAAACAGAACAACACCAAGTGTTGGAAGTAATTCACTTAAGGAAGTGTAGACATTTGCCAGTGATTTTGTTTCCCCATGTAGCCCACTGATCCAGAACAGCTGACCACCAAAGAAGTCGGAATACTCATTGGGAGTGATGAGGGTCCTGAACATAGAAATAGATTGATTAGAAATGCCATTCAAATTCAAATCAATGTAGAAGAATGGTCAAAGCAGCAGCCATTTTTTGTGTTCCATTCCAGTGAAAAGCTTAACGGTCAACTTCTGCATTAAGCAGCAGCAACAGAATAGTCAGCTGCGCTAACATATCTCTGTGGCCTGACAGTAGGTGGTGGTGTATGCACCTTTCAAATGGTTGCGATGCGCCATAAATCAAAGAACATCAGCATGGCAGGTTGTATGGAAGAGGAATTGAAGAGTGCTGGCTTTAATTGCGTTATAATTCTATTGGTAAATCATCAAAATATTTTTAATATATGCTAATATTATAAACTACAGTTAGATAAGATCTATAACTTGTCTTGAGAGGTAGACAAGATCTAAATAATCTCGCCTGATAGCTACAGTAGCTAAATATCACTTTGAGATAGCTAACGGAAAAAAATGTGATTACGACACTTTGCAACCCTACTGGCACATATTGTCAGCGTGAAAACGAACAACAGTCACCATTTTGTTGTGTACTAATCGAATGACCAAGCAAAACAGTTGAACAAGGTTTCTACTCATTCCATTTCTATGTTCCTGAAGATGTTTTCTTCCAGAATGCCACTGCCATCTTAGAGGAACAAATAGTGTGCCACGAGCTGAGTTAGGTTTGCCATATTAATAATTCTGCTCTGCTCTCTCAACATCAATTACGCAGAGGAATTGAAGTACATATTTGAGGTGATGAAAAGAGTTATCATGAACTTTGTGGGAGATGACTGTTCTGTTAGGAAAAATTCCCCATTTCACACAAGCACTCTTAAGGACAGTCAGGTGGTTTGGCCTTTGTTGCTTACATTGTTCAACAACATTCATTTAAGCCAATCTGGAGCTTTTGCATTTAGATTTCCTTCCGGATAATTATTAACATTTTAAGCAAATTTGAAATCGCTCTTGTTCAAAATGTATATACAATTTGAAAAGCTGTAAACTTAACACTCTTCCAGTATCTGATTGTATAAGACAGGGGTCTCAAAACCTGGACCTGGAGAGCCTTTAGGTTTTCACTCTAACCACACATAATGTAGCCTCATTCAGCTTATCAACCAGCTAAATATTAAAATCAGGTGTGATACATTTCTGCTGTGTAACAGGGAGGGACTGAGTGGATCTGTTCAGGGCCCTGATAGGCCTTGGAAGCGTGAGGGGAGGAGGTGGAAGAAAACGGCATGGAAGATGCCGCGATTACTGACAGGAAGCAGGCGACCACAGGCTATGCTTCCCTCAACTCCGCACGGACCCAGCGATAAGGGACCCCAGAATGGAGAGAGACGATCTGGAGAAATGTGGAGAGGCTGCCGGAAAAATGACTGCCTTAGCCCATTCTTCTTAAACTGCCAATGAGAAGATGCCCTAGTAATCATGCTGCCTCAGCACCAAAACAGCCTCTGAGTCTGATTTCTCCCTCCCCTCCTCCCCTCACACGTTTGTAAACTTACCAAGACTTCTGTATTCTTACCAGGCCTCTGAACACATCCAATGTGTCCCTCTCCTTTATAACTGTTAAAGGTACAAATTAAGAAAGGTATTTTCTTCTAGCAATTTTAGACAGCATGTTTAAACCAGTGTTTTTCAAACCTCTTAGTGTAACCTAAAACAGACCAAGATTTCGTCAATCCAGTCAGCCATCACCCAAAGCAGAATATCAGATAAGTCTGACTCCTTTATCCTAGTTGATAAGGATACACTAAATAAAGTAGTATCTAACCTTAAATTATGTACTTGTTAACCTGATCCTATACCTAAAACCTTTTAAAAAAATATTTTTAATAGCATAGATGAGGACATGTTAACAATTGTCAACCATTTGCTTTTTACTGGCACTATCTCTACTGCTCTTGAAACTGACTTACTAAAACCGTTACTTCAAAAAGCACACAGTGCTTTCATGAAGCGTTAAGCAATTACCGACCAATTGGTAATAACTGGAATTTAAAAATTCCAGTCTGGTTTTCACACACAACATAGTACAAAAACAACACTCCTAAAGGTTGTAAACAAGTCCCAAAGTTGTTGGTTTAAATCATACCTCACAGATAGAAACATTTTTTGTTGCCCTTGGTGACCACAAATCTGACACAATAATGATTCCAGGTGGAGTACCACAAGGTTCAATTCTGGGTCCTATCCTGTTCAACTTATACATGCTCCCTCTTGGCACACTCTTTAGAAAGCATGGTTTTTATTTTCACAGCTATGCTGATGACACAACTTAACATCTCTGTCTCCTGATGATTTTAGCCCCATTGATACATTGATTAACTGCATCACAGAAATCAAAGTATGGATGTCACAAAATGTATTGCAAATAAACAATAATAAAACAGAGTTTCTGATTATCGATGCAAAGGTTCAAAGAGAGGAACTAGGTGTTCATTTAAATAGCCTAAATTTACACTCAACCCATCAAACAAAAATATTGGTGTGATCTCAGACTGTGAGTTGAACTTTGATGCCCATATTAGACAAGTAACAAAAACTGCCTTTTATCATTTAAGGAATATAGCAAAGGTCAGCTCATTTCTCTCGCAGGCAAATACTGAGAGGCTAATTCAAACATTTTTTTACCAGCAAACTTGACTTTTGTAACTCGTTATTGTCTGGCCTTCATAAGAAAAGTATTTGCAAACTGCAATTACTGGTAGTTCAAAATGCAGCTTCCCATGTTCTCTCAAATACAAAGGAGAGACTAACTTAGACCAATTTAAAAATACTCTACATTGGCTGCCTATACATTTTAGAATTGATTACAAAATTGCCTTATTGGTTTTTTGAAGTACTACATGGCCTTGCACCTAAATATTTGTCTGCCATGTTTTTTAGATGTGCCCAGTCGGTCCCTCAGATCATCTAGTACTGATCATTTGGTTGTTGCACAGGGTCAGAACCATACCATTTGGTGAAGCCTCTTTCAGCCACTATTGAACTGCCCTGTGGAACGGATTACCTAAGGCCTTTTTGTTTTTTAAAAGGTCTTAAGACACATCTTTTTAGCTTGGATTTTTATTGATTAAATTAACTTGTCTTGATTGCATTTTTATACAGTAATTTCTTTCCATTATCTGGAACTGTAATTTATACTGACTTTAAATCAAAATGTATTTATCTACACTTTTTTTGTTGAAGCACATACTTGTTGTAGGAAATGTGCTATATAAATAAAAGTTTAATTTGGTGTAGTTTTATGACCTGAGCTAACACACCTGATTGAACTAGTATATCAATCAACAAGTCTTTGGCTAGTACAGAGGTCTTCCACACTCTCCTCAGGGACCGCCTGGCATTCCAGATTTTAGTTAAAGCCCTGGGCCCGTATTCATAAAAAATCTTAATGCAAAGAGTAGCTCCTAGTGAGAAAATTCTAAGACAATTCTTAGAAATGTGGGCATTTACTCTTAAAATTAAATAAAAATCCTAGTAAATAAAAAAGTAATTCAGAAAGCATCTTAACTCTTAAAAGAGGTCCTAAGGTCAAAATTGGTAGGAGTACAGACGAGGACTTTTAAGAGGCTTAAAAGTTCCTTCAGTAGATGAGAAAACGGCGGAATTACGAAGAGGGAGAAGAAATGTGTTGCAGACAATGGATGACAGTGAGTCAATAAGACGCTATAGATTAGATCGTGCAGAGATCATGTTTGTGACCGATCTTATTGGAGACACGCTAACATCTCCGACACAGCAGAGATGTTTGGCAACTGGGAAAATGCAACAATGCAGCAGTGATGATTTGGGTTCCTTTCCTTTCCACTGGACATTCCCACCTTGCAGGCACAAAAAAAATGCATTTATGAATATAGCAGCCTTCCCTGGTGTTGTCGGATTAATTTAATCGCTCCGTTTTTTCCTTCTTGGACAACCAACCAATCACAGTCTTCAAAAGATTGTGTCATACATAGCAATGGGGTCAGCCCCGCCTCTTCACTAAGATGACAGTTTTTGTCTTTTCCTTGCTCAGGGTTGCTCTTCGATCGGTCTGGAATCGCTCTTAAGCTAAGACTCCTACGTAAAAGTTTTTAAGCTAAATTAGGAGTTTTCTAAGAGGATTCTTAGAATCTTTATGAATACAGGCCCTGAACAGGAACACCTGATTAGGCTTGTCCACCTATTTTAGTAATAGATGTTAAACATTAGTAATATACTTAGAATGGATTCCAAGTATATTATTGCTAATATATACACTAATATACTTGAAATATCTTACTATTTAATAAAAACTATATTAAAAGTATATTACAAATGTACCAGTGTAACATAATTATAATATGTTTTATACATATTTCCAACATACTCAAAGTATATTTAATTATATGAATAATATCTTTGAAAAAGATTAACAATATATGTTATGTTATTGCTTATATGTAATATACTTGAAATATCTTGCAAAGTAATAAATAATATATTAGAAGTCTATGTATCTGTACCATAATTGTAGGATATTTTATATACATTTCAAACATACTCAAAGTATATTTAATTATATGAATAATATCTTTGAAATAAATTAGAAAAATATTTTATTTGCCTTAAAAAGATATTTTCAGTCAAGTATTTTAAGTATACTATAGTATAAAATAAGTGGGTTCAAATTAGTATAATTAAGTATATTTAGTACAATTTAAGTAGTACTTAAATAGTATTTTAATACTATTTAGTGTACTAAAGTACAACTTAAGTGGTCCCAAAACAATACACTTTAGAACATTTTAGTATGTATACATTTTAGTATACTTCAAATAAAAAATAAAATTGTACTTTTTGTAATGATACATCTTCTGATGCTAAGCTAGGGCACATCATCAGTGATGGTCCTGATCTCATCGGGTGTTTCGGGTGTTTCGAAACATCAGACACCCTCCTTCAGGCGACCCAGCTGAGGTTGAGCAGGCCTCAGCTTGTGCCCTAGCAGCATTTGTCCACGGATCTGCTCTTTTGATCCAGAGCCACCTTGAAGCCTGCTCTGCAGCGTCTGTGCAAATAGCTCTTCTCCTTCTCTCACCTGTGATGCTGAGTGCGGTGTAGAGAGACTTCCCTGCAAAGCCTCTGCATCCCACCTCCACAGGAAAGCACGTTGCCTTCCAGCCTTGGTTGTGGCAGTCGCTGACCAGGCCATCATATTGCTCCCTCTTCCTCTCGAAAGCTTCCTCCATTCGGTCTTCCGATGGCACAGTGAGCTCCAACTTGACCAGGTTCTTTATTGCCTCAGATAATAAGACAATGTCAGGTCTCAAGGTTTTTCTTGACAACATGCTGGGGAAACTTAAGCTGTCTGCCCAAGTCCACCATCAGCTGCCAATCCTGTGCGGTGTTCAGAAGCCCTGATGTTACCTTGGAAGATCTTTCTGGCTTCTCTCTGGCCCCGATGAAGCTGATGGTTTGCTTGGAGGGCTTTGACTTCCGGCAGCTTCTGATGGTAACCTGGATGCTTTCTGCAATTGTTTTGAGCACCCGGTCATGCCCTAAAGCTCTCAATACACTTTAGAACAATTAAGTATGTATACATTTTAGTATACTTCAAAAAAAAAATTAAATTGTACTTAGGTATACATATTTCACTTGGGTTATCTAACCCAAATCACGGGCAGTGCTATGCCAATTTGCGCTGGCTTGTGCAGGAGGCCCGGGGAAAGTCAAAGAACCCATAGTCAGGCTTGAACCTGTGACTTTCATGATGTAGATTGTCATGCAATGCAGCAACTTTGCCCACTACACCACGCGGACCCCCCTTTTTTACTTTAAGGATCCTTGCAGCTCTGTATTGTACATTATTTATGTACGGAGGATGCTGGAAAACCCCTAAGAACTGCATTGCCACAATAAATTCTGAATCAGGAAAAGTGAGAACATCATAGGCGGGGGATGTTATTAATGAGAAAAAACTTTGTTTTACAGACACAACAAATGTGGGCGTTTAAAGAGAAAATATGGTCATAATGCTTGTTTGGATGTCAACCCCAACATATTTGTTATTGATTGTCACATATATACTGCTTTACACTTAATATCAACTACCTTCATGATTTTGATATTAAATAATAATTTGTCATTTTTAGCAATCAATCAACCTGTATGGTAGTAACCTCAGAGTAAGCTGAGAGGGTTACAGTTACTGATTAGGGCATCCCTGTGGCACTATTTTACAGACTTACCTTTAGGTCAAACATTGAAACATAGGGTTATAGTATAAAAATGTGTACCAATAACCCCATATCTAAAGTATTTAATAGAAAACAACCTTTGAAACTCATATTCTTGAGGCACATGAATTCAATCAAATTTCTTAATGAAGATGTAAATGTCTTTTGTTTCAATGTTTATATGTTGTTAGTATTACATTTAGTTTTGTATTATATTTAACATGAATAGGGCCTTGGTTTCCATAAAAAGAGAATGATATCATTGTCAAACTGTACAGATGGGACCAGCAGTGTCTAAAGGAAGAAGAGGAAATAACATTTCAGTAAACATCTAATTATGTAACATGACTTAACATGGTATCAGTGGCACGTAGGTTGTTTCAGAACCACTACAACTGTTTTAATCCAATCATCCCATGTGTTTGTGATGTCCAATTTGTCATTGTAATATTCCCTCATTGCATAAATCTCCCCATGTTAGGAGTCAAATATCTCCCCATGTCAGGAGTCAAATATCTCCCCATGTTAGGAGTCAAATATCTCCCCATGTTAGGAGTCAAATATCTCCCCATGTTAGGAGTCAAATATCTCCCCATGTTAGGAGTCAAATATCTCCCCATGTTAGCAGTCAAATATCTCCCCATGTTAGGAGTCAAATATCTCCCCATGTTAGGAGTCAAATATCTCCCCATGTTAGGAGTCAAATATCTCCCAAGCTGTTCTGCTTCCTATCACACTACTTGATCAATCATGAAGTAATTTCTATCATACACAGATTAAGAGAGTACATTCACTATCAATGAACCATGATTGACCTTGCAGGTGCCTAACCTACCACCAGGGGTCACTGGAAAAGGACAATAAAGAACTATCCACTGGACCTGCCCTGGATCAATCTGAGCCAATAGGCACCGCCCTTCTACAGGATGCCCTGGCACAGTTGGTGTGCCCTGGATGAACTCCTGGCTGAGATGACACAGCTGTACTGTAAGGCAGTGGCTTATAAATGGAAAACGCAGCCCACTACTGGTTCTCTCCAGCGTCAATGAACAATAGATATGAGTATAACTTTAAAAGTTTGGCCGCCTGCTTTTATATTGCCGAAATATCCACAGTCACAAATTTGCACTAGCTGTTTACTCGGGTATTATGAGACATTAGTACAGCAACGACAAATAATTTAAACAATTAGCTGTTCAATATTACGTCTGACACACTTGTGTTTCTAACTGTACATTCCAAATTCCACAGAACATTTTAGGAGCTTACGGGACCCAAAAGGTTTCACAATAAAACATACCATAGACCAAATTAAAGCTCTTCTGCCTGAGTCATTTCAAAGCCTCAGTGGATCTGAATAGAGCCAAAGCTCGTTCCATAATCAGACTGGAGCACTGCAGCCAGGTAATCTCAAAGCTCTCGGGGGAGGAAGTTCTGGCCTGGGAAGTTGTTTCTTTAAAATATATGAAGGCACATTAAAGTGATGCATCGTGGCCGTGGGTGGTTGTAAAGGTGTGGGTGTTGAATCCATAGGTGCATCTCGGGTTCTGTGAGCGCGGCCGCAAAAGGCCCCCTGTAGATGGTAATACAAATACATGTACCGGGTGACAAGCTCATTTGTCCAGCAATCGCTGTCAAAAATGGGTATGAATTAAGAAGTGCAGCCACAGTAGTGCACTCCTGGCATTTTACGGCAGAGGAAAAGGATTGAGAACAGACGGCTGGACCTGCACTGCATGTTTCATCTCAAATCTGTTTTGCTAAGGAAACTAAACAATGTTTTAAAACAACCAACACTGAAGTGTTTTGCATCTACTCAGACAAACCTAGACATAGTTTGCATAGTCCTGGATGTTGGCACAATGTTCAAAGGGGATTTTCCCCAGTGGCTAGTACTGACTGATTAGTGCTTTTAGTTATTTATTTTTGCAAAGTTTTGTTTGGGTTTGTGATTTATTTAAATTTTTCACAATTTTTTCACAGTTTTAATTCCCACTGACCCTGGCTTGTCCGCAGCTCTGCAACACCTGGGACAGATCCAACCACGCGTCGCAGAGCTGGCCAATACTTTTCGCACTGTTCCTCCAACACGGAAGTCTTTAGTCAGCTCATGTACGGGATGATTACATTCATCATCTATACTTCCACGACTGAATTTAAGTGCCCGATCTGCACTGAAGGAGTCGCTGGATAGCAACATGGCAAGTTAGATCATCCGATTTATCTATCCCAGGTACCGGGCAGCGCCTCTTGCTGGAGGTCCAGGTAAAGCCAGAGAAGCCATAGTCAGAATGGAACCATTGCCTATCTTAACATATTCCAGTGTTTCTGTTGCATATATTTTACCATGGCGCTGCACCACAGCAAAAGTAGTGCTGTCATGCCAAGAAAAAAATAATAAAAAAACACAAACATCTAGACAAAATTAACTTATTAAACACATTTATTACTTTTGCTTTTCACGTAAATAATATGTCAGGTTATGACACTGTTCTGAACGTTATTAAGCTCGTTGTGCCATTACCTGCATGTGCTAGAAACCCAGAGCGCACTGTCCTCGTGCCAATCAATCCGGTCAGAGCTAGAAGTGATGCAGCTCATCAAATTGATGTACTTAATTGTATGGTTCTACTCACAAGTACAAGTTGTGTTTTTATGTTATTGAGATACCACTGATTACAATGCACAATGCTAAGTATCCATGGAATAGGCAAGAGATCAATAAATGATTAAAGTAAGAAGTAATACAATTTTCACATAACATCTCCAGCTTCCAATTAGCACATTCATCTCTTCCCCATCCTTGCGTGACTAAGGATAGGTGCTGAACGTGTGTCATCAATAATCTGGGTCTGATCAGCATTAGCTACATGACTACAATACAATGTAGAATGGACTAAGTTAGAAGGCTAAATCATGTGCATTTCCAGGCATCAGAATGTTTTCTTAGCTTTGAATTCTGTTTCAATGAGTGGAGCTCTGAGTGACAGAAGAGTAAATGGCGCTTGAGGAGCAGGCTTACTGGCATTTAAAGCACAGACCCAGATGCCAGCCTGAGGCTCAGTCTGAACCGTCTCAGATTTCACTTAAGATTCAGCATTATCTTATCACTGCAGCATGACATTACCACAATCTCGGTCTAATCCATGGTGAAATCAACTGCACATGGGGACTTTATTTAAATGCAGAACCGTTCATTGAACCACATACCACAAAGTAAATTCATGTTTGACTTATACGTCATTAAATCGTATTTACAATAGGGTTAATAGACCTGTTTTTTATTTGTATTATGCTACATTTAAAGTCTAGTGGGTTAAATAACTATAACTATAAGGCAGGAGGGGGTGTTGTGTTACGAAACCAACAAAGCTGATTTTACACATTGGTGACTATGGTACTCAATTTTACAACCTATGATTTTTCTGGTCAGATGCTGGAAGTCATTCCATGAGCCTTTCCTCCTATTTTTTGCACGATTAATAAATTCGATCATTAATTAGTTACAATCTACCCTCCCCTGCTTGTCTAAGTCTGATATAATAACCAGCATACACCAGGCCCTGTGTTTGACATACCTGACCTAAGAACTGTCTGCTACTCTATGACACTTCATCTAGGGTACGAACCAACTGCTTTATCATGTGGATTATACAGATGAATCAATTACAATGTTTTTTAAGTTGACTCTTGTGGCACTGCGTTCTGTAAGTTATCACCTGCCTTATGTTTTACATTGTTGTTTATTAATTACATATTATAGAATGTGAAGCCAAGGACACGCACCTCAAAAGTTTGGTGTTAAATCAACACCACGGTCAGTTCAGAACTGCTTGTTTTGATTAGCTAAGAGGCCTGCTTGAGTCAATTTCTATTTTTTTTGGCTTGTATGACCTGCAGAGAGTGAACGGAATCCCGTCCTGATGTGAGCTGGCTGAATGATAGCACCTTGATACATCTCTAGTTACACTAGCTACTAATATTAAAGTGTAACTTCAATTATATTTCCTCAGTAGTAGTAACAACATTTTGCTTCTTGCCCGCTGTAAGCCGGTGGTATTGGCAGAGCCTACCCATCATGGTTTAGTCAGGGACCAATCAAATTACTTGTCACAGATTGCTTCAAGGAAAATAAAAAAAAATTCAAATCAAATCAAACTTTTTGCCAAAACAGGTCAATTAAATCCAACCGTGCGCACAAAGTGAACAAAAAATGGTCTTAATAATTTTGTTTGAGACATGACAGACAGGAAGACTTCAATAGAGGTGGTGAGTGTGTGTGAGGGGGAAGAACAGTAGAGAAGAGATGGGACTAAGCAGATTCCAGAGAGACAGACAGATTACTGTTTCTGAAGACAGAGGACAATCTCTGGGATATCTCAGTGACAGGCTCACCTTCATGCACAGGGAAGAAAACAGTACTATAATGCCATGCAAGCATTCCTTAACCATTATAAGGAACATTTCGGCATATGAACACTTGAGGAAACATGACCATGTAAGATAACAAGCTACAGTAATAAACAATTTGTCTTTGGACTAAACAATGAATGTAAAATGCACTTGCATGTTTAAAACACCTTTATGCATCTAATCATGAAACATTCAAAGATCTTAGTAGTGATTTTTCCACAAAAAATAAACATTTATTTCCACACTTGGAAATGGTCTACTCGAATAATGCCTTTTTTTTATCTAAGAGCTGTTGGGAAACAATGCCTGAATGGTACTTTTTGTCAAACTGCATGTCACAAGGCTTATTGGATTTAAAAAAACTAATTACAGTTATTCAGGGAAATAAAAAACATTTTCAGTCTGAGAACCCCTGACACACACTTTAGACTCGGTATCTAAGAAAAAAATATGGAATGATGTATGGGGACACTGCAATGTCAATCAAATTAGTATGTTAGTTGATAAAGCAGCATTTGAAGAATTATGATGTGTATTTTCCAACAAAGGCTTGATATATGTGAAAAAACACTTCACACATATCAGTTGACAAGACCGTGAACGTAGAATACATCTGAAGATCATTTCTCATCACTGAAGCCAAAGAAGTCACAAGGTACACGAGGCATGAATGGGCATCACGCCTGTTTCAAGATGGAATTACAGACTGTTCATACAGGAAGGTGTAGCTCAACCTCCATACACGTCTGCTTGTCTCTTTGTACCTTTTTATGTGCTAGACTGCTCTTTACTAGCAGGATAAAGGCAGGATACACATGAATAACGTATCAATCCACTATTGTTGAAAAGGAAAATATGTTGCAACAAGGAGTAAGGGTATTCACAAAAATGTATTCTGTTTTAATCTAGGCAGAATGAGGAAGTTGTTTTACAAGTTAGGATCTTTATTATCAGATATCTACTGTAAAGTTTGTTACAATATAATAATACACTGCTAAAAAGGTTAAGGGAACACGCAATCAACACAGTATAACACCAAGTAAATTAAACTTCAAGAATATGAATCTGTCCAGTTAGGAAGCATAAGCGATTGTGAATCAATGTCACCTGTTTTGTTGCAAATGAAAGTGATAACAGGTGCCCTGGAGAGGCAATAGCAAGACAACCCCCAAAAACTGAATGGTTTTGCAGGTGGTGGCAGAAGACATATGCTCTCTTCTTATCCTTCCTGACTGATTGTTCTTCAGTTTAGCATTTTGCTAGTGTCCTTTTCACTACTGGTAGCATGAGGTGGTAGCTGCAGCCCATTCAGGTAGTCCAGGTCCTCCAGAATGGCACATCCATATGTGCAGTCGCAATAATGTTTACTGTGTCAACCAGTACAGTTTCAACGAGGAGATACCATGAGATTGGCTGTTACACAAGGAGAGCTGGAGATGGCCTTAGAACAGCATCAACCCAGCAGCAGGACCGGTCTCTGCTCCTTTGTGCGAGGAGGAACAGGAGGAGCACTGCCAGAGCCCTACAAAATGACCTCCAGCAGGCTACTGGTCTGCATGTTTCTGACCAAACTTTTCGAAACAGACTCCATGAGGGTGGTGTGAGGACCCAACATTCTCTAGTGAGACGGATGAAACACATTTGCAGATTCAGTAGTCCACCCCAAAAACGAGTTGTATACCTATTATACAACTAATTCAACTAAATCATAAAGATGAAGGAAGATTATGATTAATTACAGTAGATACAGACTACAATAATAATCTGACACTGATCATTTCTCATATTACGTTGCGTTCATCAAACAATATGCAAGAACAACACAAGATAGATGCAAGCTATCAAATATAGCGCCCACCAGCCATTTCAAACTAGTGACAACTTCACCGAAAGACACAGCCATGATCTAGTTAGCTATTCAATGTAACTTGCAACCGTACAATCTGTAACTTATACATTATATTATGACAACATATTGAGAAACATGAAAACATATTTAGCTTACTTGTATTGGACCTCGATATCAATTAGAAACTGAATGTTTTTTAAACAAGAGTCAGGGAACTATCTCAATAGCTGCACAGCAAAATCTGCATATATACAGTTGCAATCAAAATTATTCAATGCCCAAATGCAAACCAGGTTTATTGTCAAAATGTACAGACTGTCAGCTGTTTGCAATGCACAAGTCAAAGAAAAGCAAATGAAATAGCTCAACACATTGAATGCTTCAATTGGTTTCCCCAAATCCAAATGAAAATGCAACTCACAATTACTTCTCCAGTAAGAACTAACGTCGAGCCAGTAAACAAAGAAAGTCACTTGCCTGTTTGGGCCAGAGCTCAATTTCGCCATTTCAATGAATAAACATGTATTAAAATGTTTCCCCATCATATTAGTCCCTCCCCTGCTTTCATTTTAGCTTATATCAAGTTTAAATCCATGTCTGTAATTTGCCGTTCCTTCTACCTCTGTGTTTAGCAATACCGCTGTTGTCTTTTTGACCAAAAATATTTGAATGCTTGTATGTTTTAACCACTGAAAATGTCCTTTAATCAAAAGAACAGTTTATGTGGGTCGAAAATAAAGTATTGAGCACCGATAACGTTATAATGTTATTATACTGTGGAAATTTGCTAAATATAGGTGATTTCGGTAAAACATTATTTTATATTTTCCTTCTGATCTTTTTAGGAATTAAACAAGGGCAAATAAACAAATCAGATTTGAATGCATCTTTTCAAACCATAATGGAGCAGCCAATCAGAGGCTTTCTTGTTAGAAATCACCTTCCCTCTCCAAATGATGCATCCAGCTCGTGTGTCATAGCCATATTCATTGTCGTTGATTACAGAAAATATTACTAATTACTAATATTAAATGTGTCCAGAATCTTGAAGAAATATATTTTGCTATCGCTAAAGTCCTTCTCACAAATAACTTTGCCAAAGCTATACATGACATGATTGCAGACAATTTGAAAACAGTTTCTCACTTCTAAAAAACACGAAGCCTCATGAATTTAACATACACTTTACTGAGGTGGACTCAAAACTGCGAAACAGATGAATACAGTCAGTCTATTTTTGAAAGATCACACAGGGGAGGCAATCACCCAGTGACTGAAGGACTCACTCACCTCCTGGGATCTGACTGTATATAGCTAAGCCACAAACTTGAATGAATGGACACAACTACAGTGTCTGGCCATGGGCAACACCTGGCAATAGGTATATAGGTGTAAACAAGATGACAAAATTATTTATCATGACAGTTATTAAGAATAACAGTTAACAGACAGTTATACTTGACCAGTCTAACCACGAACGCTGTGGTATGTGAGTTGAACTGTGACTTGGACTCTCCCATGGCAAGAGATTCATCGGTCATTCATGCAGATCAATGAGCAAGACTTACAGTTGGCGATGCAAACTAAAATGAAACAAAATTTGCTTACAGTTCAGCTCACGTAGCACGGCGTTCGTGGTTCGACTGGTCGAGTCTGTTTTCCCAAGATATATATATATATATGTATATGTGAATGGTATTAGTCTTTTAAACACTATTTTTAATAAACTGTCTGTACACATACAAAGTTCTCAGTGCTTCGGTTTGCAAGTAGGGACCCTCATTATGCTACCATGGAAGTGTGGTGCTATTTTGAGCTTTGTTAGTGGTATTAAATAGCGATTTCTTTTTACTTCATCCATGCTCTCACAACTAGCGTTATAAGGTAATTATCAGTTTGCACTAAAACTGGGCAAATTCGATTAGCATGAAAAAAGATCCCAGAGAACGGTCGACTTGGTACCCATGTGTTACCAACCCCTAGGTTCAATTTGCAACGGAATTGTCCGTTAAGAAAATGTGATAGATACCAACCATGAATGTATTTTTACAGCTCTTGTACCACAATGACAGTCACTATAAAATTTTGATTTTATTTTACGAATTAAAATCCAGCCGAAAGGATATCCAACAGTTGTAATATTTTATCACCCACAACCTGCATTCAATAAAACTGCAATGGTGAAGTACTTACAAACTGAACAAAACTAGCTAAACAACTTTGATGGGAAAACTAATCTCAGTAATGGATATCAATAATATCACTCACAGTATAGTTTTTATTAGATTTGAAAAGTAAAAATTATTATTAGTACCTAATAATTGCATATAAAATAATTAATTAATGCATGAAGCAGCAAATATATTAAAAACAAACAATTCTGAAAAATCAACATGCAGCAAAGCCTTCTGAGAAATTGTGATTGTTTTGCCTAACACTTGTGAGTGTTAAAGTAGCACTCTTGACAACTAACACTGTTTAACACCAACACTGGGGTTCTGTTACACAAGGGTGTGTTGATTCAACACTAACAAGTGTTAATTTAACACCTTAGTTAACACTGGAAAATCATAATAATATGGTTTAAAAACATGTTTCAGAGCTATTGCCTTTCATATGTGCATGCATCTTTCATAGTGCTCTCTGCCTTCCAAATAGAGTTTCTGTATAGCAGGTTAAAATTCTAGTTGACGGGACGCTGATGGCAATGCAATGTGACACGTGTAGTGTAACTGGGCCGTAACACTGCATATCATCCAGAGAGCACTATCCCTACCATTAATCATGGTGGTGGCAGCATCATGCTATAGGGAGGAATCTCTGCCTCAGTCCCTGGACAGATTGTTAAAATAGCAAAATAGATGCTGAAAAGTACAGAGAGATCCTGGAAGAACACCTGTCAAAGTAGGACTATGAACCCCAAAACTATGAACCTACACACTGGACTGGCTTAAAAAATTAATGTTTGATGTTCAAGATTGACTCAGTTAAAGCTTAGCTCTTAATCCAAATCAGAATATGACTGAAAATTCTATTCAGAATTGAGTCTGAATACAATCTGAGCAATTTGCTAAAAATATTAGGGACAAAAATAGTTGTGTCCAGATGTGCAAGTCTGGTTAGAAGTTAGGCATATATGTAAAGAAAAGGTTATATTTGACAGATAAAGCAGACTTCTGGAAATATTTACAGCTCAGGAGCTGTGTAACTAGTCTAAAAATCTCACTTCATAATGACACAAATAAGCTTCTCTGCTATTTGAAGTAGCCTGAGCTTGTCCGTAATGCCTCTGTTTTTTATATAATCATGGCAGACAGCTGCATGGCCTAATCATTATCACAGGTATTATTATACAGAAGCCAGGCTTCAAAAAATGCGATTCATGAAGGACAATCTGTGTTGGAAGTGTATGAACGTCACAGGCTCTTACCTCCATCTTTTGTGGGATTGCTCCCTGGTCTTTCCTTTTTGGAAACAAATCATAAAACCGATTGGCTAGCCACACCATTGCCAGTCTCCCCAGCTGTGTCTACTTGGAGATAGGACCCTTTTCCCACCAGGGATTTCTAAAGCGGAGTCCGCTCTGACACTAGCTGGGTTTATCACTGCAGTACGAATCATCTTTAGACACTGGAAAAGCCAAGTAAGGCCTAGTTTTTCAGACTGGCTGAACTTAATGACAGACACAGCCGCATTTAAAGATCATATTGCAAGACTGAATGATGGTAGGGGTAGATTCTACCAGGTCTGGTCTCATTTCCTGCATTTTATTCAAACTGAACTGAGTAGTGCACAATAATTAATGTTATTAACAAGCCTAATTCGATCACAGCCAACAATCTTATTATTATTTTTGTGCATGTGTTTTAATTGTTAATTTTTGTTGTTGTTTTATTGTTTTTTCAGAAATTGCCGTATAGCATGTGTTTAGTGCTGTTACATGTTGTTAAATGTGGTGTGCTTCTCACATAGTAAAACAATAAATCCTTGATTATAAAAATGGTAGCCATAGACTAACGGCTGTAATTGCTCCCAAAGGTGGTAGAGGGGGAGATAAAAATGTATCTTTTGCAATAAATAATTTTCTGTTTTGTATTATTGGTAATTAATGGTAATTAATTGGTAATTAATAAACATTATTTTTCACTTTAATATTGGACTTAATTTAAGTTGATCAGTAGCAAAGTCCAATAGACAAACACAGTCTGCTTAAATGAATAACACAAATCATTGTATTTGTCTTGTCTACAGTTATTACACAGTTAAAAAAATTGCATCCAAGGGTGGAATAATTAGGGTAGAATACATTTTGGGTTTTCTATTCACAAGATGCACTGTCAGATGTGAACGATACCTTCAACAAATGAGATCTCTGAAGATCTAAGATACAGCAGGGGTTCAAAAACCTCTCATTGGGCCCCGCCAGACAGGCCATGTTTTTGTTTTAACCCCAAAATTGCACATCTGATTCAATTAATTTCAATAAAGGGGAAAGGAAAAGGAAAAAAGAAAAGAAAGAGAAGGGGAAACTAGATAATTAAAGATAAAGGATGGGGAAGGGGTGGGATTAAATAAGTGTAAACTAGATAATTAAAGATAAAGTATGGGGAAGTGGGTTTAAAAAAATGTAAACTAGATAGCTAAAGACAGAGTATGGGGAAGGGGTGAGATTAAACTAGATAATTAAAAATAAAGTATGGGGTAGGCACGGTGGCCTAGTGGATAGCACTGTGGCCTCACAGCAAGAAGGTTCTGGGTTCGAACCCCGGTTGTCCCTGGCCTTTCTGTGTGGAGTTTGCATGTTCTCCCCGTGTCTGCGTGGGTTTCCTCCGGGTGCTCCAGTTTCCCCCACCATCATCAAAATACATGCAGGTTAGGCTCTCCATGTGTAAACTAGACAATTAAAGATAAAGTATGTAGAAGGGGTGGGATTAAATAAGTGTAAACTAGATAATTAAAGATAAAGTATTGGGAAGGGGTGGGATTAAATAAGTGTAAAGTAGATATTTAAAGATAAAGTATGGGGAAGGGGTGGGATTAAATAAGTGTAAAGTAGATAATTAAAGATAAAGTATGGGGTACTTTTAATGGGGTACATTTAATGTATTTATATTACATTAAATAAATGTAAACTTCTTCGCACTCCTTTTCAGAAATTGTACTTTTGTTATTATTTTCTGTATGAACTGCTTGTTCTGTTTTTCTTTACCCATTTGAAATAAAAAACTGAATCAATGAATCAATCAGTTATTTAAAGATTTAAAAAAGTATCTCTAAACACCTTCATATTCATCTGTCCACGGTAAGATTGCAAGATGGCACAGACGGAGGGCCTCACTATGGGCGTCCAGCAAACTTTGTTTTGTGTTATTTAGTAACTAACCATCAATGTTGCACCTTTAGCAGCAATTACAGTCTGAAGTATTTTTGAGTATGATGCTACAAGCTTGGCACACCATTTCCTTGGGCAGTTTCTTCCATTCTTCTTTGCAGTACCTCTCAAGGTCTATCAGGTTGCACACTAGCAGTCAATGAGCAATTTTCACAACTCGCCAACTCAAAATTTGTGGTTGCAGCCGTTGACAGCTGCTTTTTTGTGCACGATGTGGTGGGATGAACCATGAACACACCACTTGCCATTCCAGAGATCTGGAGAAGGAGTTGCGGAGCTGCCAACCACAGGCAGGATTAGGGTAATTGGGAGGGAGAATTTTTTAAAGAAAATAAAAAAACTGTGACACAAATCTTTTGAACACTAGTGTATGTCTGCTTGCTTCAAATCTGCAAAGTAGTTAAAATGCTGTCAGTTCCACTTTAAGTTTATGGACTGCTGCATCAGGACTACAGAAATCTATTTCAAAGTACTGCAAATGTTTTAGAGTAATGTTTGGTGTATTACAACATATATACACTGCGTTCCAAATTATTATGCAAATGATATTTTACACAGATTTTCCAAAATAGTAGATGCAAATGACAGTATAATTTTCAAGTCATCAATCATTAGGGTATAAGTTGAATTTCACTGAACAAACCACCCAATAAAAACAGTTTTTTTTCCAAATAAATAACCGAAAATGCACTGTTCCAAATTATTCTGCCCAAAAAAACATTTTATAGGTTGTAAAGAACTGAAAATGGTCATTTGTTGAACTTGCAGGATTAGGAGGTCATATTTTCTGAAATGAAAAGCTATTTCAATCAAACACAGCTTAACAGGGCAAGTTACATGTTAACATACTGTAGGACCCCTTCTTCGATATCACCTTCACAATTCTTGCATCCATTGAACTTGTGAGTTTATGGACAGGTTTGTGCAGATAAACAAAATAATGAGGAAGGTTACTGCCAGACAAATTCATCGGATTAAGAGAGTAGATGCTATAAAGCCATTTCAATGCAGCAAACAGGTATTTTTAAGCTGCTGGTGCCTCTGGAGTCCCACAAACCTCAAGGTGTAGGATCGTCCAGAGGCTTGCAGTTGTGCATAAAAATACAAGAAAAACATAAAGACAAATTTTCAAAAGTCTTGTTTATTGATGAATACCGTGCAACCCTGTATGGTCCTCAAGCAAATGACCTATGAGGGTGGGAGGCAGTTCGCAACAGAACAGAAGCTCTGGGAGGCTATTCTGACATCTCCATAAACTCAAAAGCTCAATGGATGCAAGAATTGTGAAGGTGATATCAAACAAGGGGTCCTATGAAAACATGTAACTTGCCCTGTTAAGATGTGTTTAATTGAAATAGCTTTGGATTTCAGTAAATTTGCTAATGCTGCAAATTCAACAAATGACAATTTTCACAACCTATAAAATGTTTTCAAACTGTGTTGTGCATAATAATTTGGAACAGTATATTTTGTGTTTATTTTTGAAAAAAATACTGTTTTCATTGGGTTGAAATTCAACTTATAGCCTAACGGTTGGTGACTTGAAAATTATACTGACTGTAATTGGCATTTACTATTTAGGAAAATCAGTGTAAAATATAATTTGCATAATCATTTGGACTACGGGATGGTATTGGGATGGGGGAAAAAACCTTCAGCAGCGAGCTCTGTATGCATTGCCCCATAGCTACATTTCCATATGTTGTGCCCTGGAAAAAATACATAAATGATAATGTAGCCAGGCCAAGTAATTTGTTTAAATGAAATTAATATTTAAAATAATGAATTTTTAATAATCTTTGTTTACTGCAAAGAACACAGTGTTGTTCAATTAAGATGTATATTTTGGACAATTGTGCACTGTCTCTTTAAATGACCAATTTGGGATAATATAAAACCAAGCTTACCTCAGTAAAACAATATAAGTAAATAAACAACATGAGTTTAACATACAGTTACAGAACAAAATTGTATTTGACTCCTAGTAATGCTACTGTAATTAATTGAGATAAATGGAGAACAATGTGTTTACAGTGCATGTTTATTGGCACAAATAGGCTACACACTGAAAGTTTCCTGGCAAAACCTACGCATGTAAAAAACCGAAAACGACCAAAATATGCTTTCTCATCAAGGGTTAATGCACATTGGACGTTTTCTGTGACAATATGCACATTTCAAATTGGAATAACAGTCCAAAATATATATTTTAAATTAGACACACGTCGTTGTAAACTGTGTAATACCAAACTCCCATTTTGGAGTGAGAAGATCCGATATGAGCTTTAAATTGTTTTACCACTAAACAGGACTTTGCACAGCTAGCAGAAAACAATTACTTGCCCTCTGCTTTTCGTTTTGGTATAATGCAATTATTTTCATCTGTTATAATGTATGCTTCCAATTTTGCTATGGCAATTATGCATTCCCGTTCATACGCAAGACCTTTTTCCTTTTTAGATCAGCATGGCACAAACAAATAATAGATGGATTTAAAGAAAATGACAACAAATAACCAAAGACTCATCCCTACTTGTGTTTTAAATACAATAAAAATAAAATATTGAAAATATGGTATTCAAAAACAATACCCTAGACTGATTAAGTTCATATACAGTGGCTGTGCTTTTTTTTTGACAACAGCAGACAGTCCATTTCGGTTGCTTCTGGATTTTACTTGAAATACACAGAATTTCCAGAATTCATTGCGAACTTTGCACCTGTGCACTGCGAGTTGCTTCGGTGAAGTCGAATTTAGCGTAATGACCTTTGGCTAGTAGTTAGAAATTATACATCACAATTTGAACATTTACTATGGGTCAGAATATTGTCCCAGAGCTATAAGCCCTACAATGCTTCATTAGGTACAGATTTAGCCAGTATCTGCAAAAGATTATTTTTAATACATTGATTAGCCATTGCTAATCTCGTCTTTCGGTCATCCAAACAATTGCACAAAGCACTTACTGTCTCAAAACAAGTATCTCCACATTCACCATAGAAAAACCATGTAAGCAACTATCAGGGTGACTGCTAATGCATGTAGCATGTGTACCTAATAAAGTGGCCACAGATACAAAGCATAGACTTACAAAAAGATGCACGAAAAAACTTTTGACAAATTTTAACATTATATTTCTCTATTCTGTAACAATACTATAGGTAAACACTGTATAATCGCTGGCTGATTCTCCAGTCTGGAGTCAACGATTACTCAATTTTTCCGCTCAATCCCCAAAAGAGACGACTCAGGCCCTGAGTCAGAATCCAGTGTCTTTGAAAGTGTCTGTCGCTGGCTTAGAATTCGACACTAGCCGAGCAGGCCGACGGTATCTTTTATAGCAATCATGAGAAAGATGTCTGGCTGCAAGGACAGTGCGAGGGAGTTAAAATAGCTACTACTATCAACACTGCCTGGTGGCTCAGACACATTCTTATACTTTACTACACTGGAATAATTCTATCCTGGCAACTGCGTCTGAAGCCAAGCCTCTAACTTCGTTATCTTAGCAAGAAGGAGCAACTACAATTCAACATGCTACTTAGCTTTGGCTGGAAAGTATCTATACATCAATGATTTTGGAAGTAATCTGAGAAAACATCACCTAGTTAGATGGCTGTACAGCTAAACTATGCAAACTACAATTAACTTTGTAAACTAAATTGATGATAACATAAAGTGATGCACTTACTTGTCTCAAAACACATATCTCCACATTCCCTATAGAAACACCTTGTACATTAATTTGAGCTTGACATTTTGTAAATTATTACTAACATAGTATAAAGACTAACGTTAGCGCAGTAGCCAGGGCGGATATCAGAGTGCATTTAGCAAGTGTACCTAATACAGTGGCCACAGATAAAATGCCTAGACTTACAAAAAGATGCAGATGCAGATGTAAAACCTTTTGACAAATTTGAACATTATATTTCTCTATTCTATAACAATACTCTCATAAGCCAAATATTTATTTTTATACATGATCATAAACGCAGAGCTCCGAGATGTCAGCGCTAGGTCCAGATCCGGGGGAAGAGAGGTACTCTAGCCTAGCAAAGGCTCATGGTGTTAGCACAGATCCCCAGCTATCCGAGAGGTAAGCTAACTGAGTTGCTAGCTCAGCTACACTGGTCTACAGTACTATATACAGAACATAGATGCACAATTGTGGCTAATTAGCTGAGCTAGGGAGCTGGCAGCTATTACTACCTGGCTGATTAGCTGTAGTAATCCGGTGAATTGAGGCAAAAGGGTAATACGGTATATTGTTATGCAATGGAAAGGCAATACCCTGTGCATGCTTTCCGATGTTGCTATAATATATTGAAATCAGTAATTTTATTATTATATATTGATGCGCAAAGCTATCAATTATTGTTCTTCTGTTTTTTATTAATTATTGCGCAAAGCAGTCAATTATTGTTCTTTGATTTTTTATTATTATTTTGATTTGTGCATAACATGTGCATCAAAATATTGAATCCGTAAATGTTATTATATTGAAGAGTAAATTGTATTCTTCTTATTTTCTTTCATTCAACTTCAGGCACCCTTTCAGTCCCCTGAATTTTCACACTTTTGATTTTATTTCATTTGGACCTTATTACAGTGCAAAGTGCTTGTATTTTTAAACGGGATCAATAGTGAATTTTTTGATATTTACATTTTTAAGTTATTAATTTCTCCATTCGATTGAATGCAAAATGGGTTTAACACCTCTGATGGCTTCCAGGCGAACTGCCAGTTTGAACATAGTATTGTCATTATGACATGACCATCCTCTGTAAATAGTCTTTTTTTTGTCCATGTGCATCTCTACTACTATTTTGCACAATACATTTTTCACGCACACTCCAGTGGCCTAACTCACCCTATTCATTCTGGATTATCTCTATTTTTGCTATATTTCTGACCCCCCAACAGACATCAGCTAGCCTTTATTAGCTGCTACCATCATCGCAAGGATACAGCATATAGGCTAAATCAAAATAATAGTAAAACTAATGATTTCAATATATTGATGCACTTTGTGCAATCAAAATAAAGAGACATATATAATTCGGCCAATGTAAATGTATAAATCTCCAACAAAGGAGATATCTGATTAGTTGCCATTTCCTCCATCAACGTCACTTGCAGATCAAGGTTCATGTTCATCTGTCCAGTGGTTATCTTGGCCTGGATGTTCGTTTGTATTGAAACTGTGGTTTTTGCCACTGATAGATTGTATCCTTGGGTTGCGTTTATTTTAACATCAATTGATCATCTTCAAACATTCTAAGGCACAGGAATGGAGGTGGGCAAAAGAAAATATGACTTCATGCATTCAATATAATAATTTCTTAATTTAATTAGAAACTGAAACTCACATTAAAATCACATTAAACCGACTTATAAAGACTTCCTACATTACACCCCTTTCCTCAAACGTGTACAACCATCACTAACAACTCTATACCATATAGCACCAGTTCCAACAAATCCATTCCAAAACGGATATTGATACTGCAGATTCTGCTTGCTCAAGCATCTTGGCATATACAGCATCTCACAAGTGTACACCCCTCACATTTTTGTAAATATATGATTATAGATTTTCATGTGACAACACTGAAGAAATTACACTTTGTCACAATGTAAAGTAGTGAGTGTTCAGCTTGGATAACAGTGTAAATTTGCTGTCCCCCTCAAAATAACTCAACACACAGCCATTAAGGTCTAAAACCCTGGCAACAAAAGTGAGTACACTCCTAAGTGAAAATGTCCAAATTGGGACCAATGTGTCAATATTTTGACCAATGGGTCACCATTATTTTCCAGCACTGCCTTAACCCTCTTGGGCATAAAGTTCACCAGAGGTTCACAGATTGCCACTGGAGTCCTCTTCCACTCCTCCATGATGACATCACAGAGCTGGTAAATATTATAGACCTAGCGCTCCTCCACCATCCATTTGAGGATGCCCCACAGATGCTAAATAGGGTTTAGGTCTGGAGACATGCTTGGCCAGTCCATCATCTTTAACCTCAGCTTCTTAAGCAAGGCAGTGGTCATTTTGGAGGTGTGTTTGGGGTCACTACCATGTTGGAATACTGCCCTGCAGCACAGTCTCTGAAGGGAGGGGATCATGCTCTGCTTCAATATGTCACAGTACATCAGGGTCCAACGTTAACTTTTTTCTCATTGGCCCTTTCGGGCCAATTGGTCTAAAATTGACTGGCCTATAATTGCAGGGTTTATTGTCTGTGTGTGTAACCGAAAAACTACATCCATTAATGTATTTTCCCCTCTTCACAACATGTTAGGTGAGTTGCAAAAATAATATTTAGTTAATATTGCCCAGCCCTAAGACACATGTACAGAGGTAAATGTTGTGCATTCCAAACTAAGTGTGGCAGAGTTCACAAGTTTTGGGAAGTTCCTGATTAAGAACAAAATGACCAATAACAGGAGTTCTTAGTAACCAGTGATCTATGATATAAATAGAAACAATAGAAAATGAATAATTATGATAACTAGTTAGATAAAAAAACTCCCATTACCTGGTCAATTTTGTTTTATTTAGGAACTGCACAATAACTGCTAGGGGTGGTACGGTTTAAAAAACCCAAGGTTCCGTTCATATCACGGTTTTAGAGTCACGGTTTTCGGTTCTGTACTGTTCTTGTTGCTATTTATTCTTTTAATCTTAACACTCCAGAAATATACTTCTGCATATGATACATAGCTTAATTATCCACAATTTAGGATACAGTATTAAAAAATAGTTATATCATCTAATAATGCACAACAGAATTTGACTTGACTTTAAGCACATTATTGGGACAATCTCTGAGGAAAGCTAGGTCAGGTTTTAATACAGCAAGAGGGAAGATGTTGATGATTTCAACAAGCTTTTCGTTTATTTGGCAAAACAAATTAGTGTGAATTTTTTAGCACATGAAGATTGAAATATAACAGAAAAACAATCGAAATAACTTGCATTTATCAAACTGCCAAATTCAGTGTAGCTCTTTCAAAAATAAACGTGATGTGACCTGCAGCACTCCACACTACACCGGTGAAGAGCGGTAGGCTCGTCTCACCGCCTCTCAAAATCTGACAAAAATCTTTTAAACTGACCTTTGTCGATTTGAAATTAAGACATATTTAGCAACTGTATGGCCTATTTCTTGCTTAAAATGTTTTCAGAAACACATTTCGGTGAACTATTTTCATAAATATATGAGATCGTATTCAGAATGAGACGCCATTAGAGTCTGTTCTGAAATTTGGGAGCAGCCAGATCCACGTGACGCATTCGTACAATCAGCTGCCATGTGTTGCGTTTGTCATGCTCATTCCGCTCGTCATTTCTGGTAAGTGTTTTAACATAGGTGTTGAAAGTGGGCATAATGGCAGTAAGTGGTTTGTGCACATTAGCAGTGTACCAACGAACCATGCAATGCACACGCTCAGAGACAAGTGGACCGAACGGTTCTGATGTTTTTTCATGGACCGTACCATACCACCCCTAATAACTGCATCTGAATTGTATTCATGCTAATAATACAAAACGTTTTCTTCTTAATGACTGTCATGATAAATAACTTTGTCATCTTGTTTACATCTATATACCTATTGCCAAGTGATGTCTATGGCCAAACACTGTAGTTGTGTCCATCCATTCAAGTTTGTGGCTTAGCTATATACAGAGGCGACTGACTGTATTCATCTGTTTTGCAGTTTCGAGTCCGCCTCAATAAAGTGTATGTTAAATTCATAAGGCTTTGTGTTGTTGAGAAGTGAAAAACTGTTTTTTAACGTGTCTGCAATCATGTCATGACACTTCGAGTATAGCTTCGGCAAAGCTATTTGTGAGAAGGACTTTAGCGATGGCAAAGTATAGTTCTTCAAGAGTCTGGACACAATTAACATTAGTAATTTTCCCGCAATCAACAACAACAAATATGGCTACGACACACGAGCTGGCTGCATCATTTGGGGAGGGTGATTTCTAACAAGAAAGCCTCTGATTGGTGCTCCATTTAGGTTTGAATAGATGCAATCAAATTTGATTTGTTTTTGCATTTTAATTCCTAAAATGATCAGAAGGAAAGTATTAACCAAAATCACCTACATTTAGCAATGTCCACAGTATACTAACTGAATAACGGTGTCAGTGCTCAATATATTTATTTTTCGACCCACATAAACTGTTCTTTCGATTAAAGGATCACATTTGTTTTGTCCTGCACTAATGCATGGAACATTTTGATTGGTTAAAACAAACAAGCAGTCAAATATTTTTGGTAAAAAAACGACACCTGTACTGCCAAACACAGAGGGAGAAAGAACGGCATATGACAGACATGGATTTTAACTTGATATAAGCTAAAATTAAATCAGGGGAAGGAAACATATATGATAAGCAAACATTTTAATACGAGACATAATTTAAATGGCAAAATTGAGCACTGGCCCAAACCGGCAAGTGACTATCTTTGTTTATCTTGCCCAATGTTAGTTCTTACTGGCCTCAGCCATCGGGCCATCGATAATGTTGAACCCTGGTACATGTTGGCATTCATGGTTCCCTCAATGAATTGTAGATCTCCGGTGCTAGCAGCACTCATGCAGGCCCAGACCATGACACTCCCACCACCATGCTTGACTGTAGGCAAGACACACTTGTCTTTGAACTCCTCATCTGGTTGCCGCCACACACGCATGACACCATCTGAACCAAATAAGTTTATCTTGGTCTCATCAGACCACAGAACATGATACGAGTACTCCATGTCCTTAGTCAGCTTGTCTTCAGCAAACTGTTTGCGGGCTTTCTTGAGCATCATCTTTAGAAGTTGCTTCATTCTGGGACGACAGCCATGCAGACCAATTTGATGCAGTGTGCGGCGTATGATCTGAGCACTGACAGGCTGACCACCCACCCATTCAACCTCTGCAACAATGCTGGAAGCACTCATTTGTCTAATTCTCTAAGAGAACATCTGGATATGACGCTGAGCACGTGCACTCAACTTCTTTGGTCGACAATGGCGAGGCCTGTTCTGAGTGGAACCTTTCCTGTTAAACTGCTGTAGGGTTTTGGCCACTGTGCTGCATCTCAGTTTCAGGGTCTTGGCAATCTTCTTATAGCCTAGGCCATCTTTATGTAGAGCAACAATTATTTTTTTCAGATCTTCAGAGAGTTCATTGCCATGAGGCGCCATGTTGAACTTCCAGTGACCAGTATGAGGGAGTGTGAGAGCAATAACACCAAATTTAACACACCTGTTCCCCATTCACATCTGAGACCTTGTAACACTAACAAGTCACATGACACCGGGGAGGGAAAATGGCTAATTGGGCCCACTTTGGACATTTTCACTTAGGGGTTGTACTCACTTTTGTTGCCAGCGGTTTAGACCTTACTGGCTTTATGTTGAATTATTTTGAGAGGACAGCAAATTTACACTGTTATACAAGCTGGACACTCACTACTTCACATTGTAGCAAAGTGTCATTTTTTCAGTGTTGTCACATGAAAACTTATAATCATTTTTTTTATGTGAGGAGTGTACTGTATGTTAAAAAAGATGTTCACTGCGCCCATGTTTTATATAGAAATATCCTCATCACTGCTATTGGGAAATCTATATCCAAAAAGATTTATTTCTGCCAGCAGAGAAGAGATTCAAACTTGCAAACATTTGCATCAAGATCAAGTCATTTAACAATTACACTAACTGGCTGTGTTGGATTCCGCAGATAAAAAGAACTTTCATGGAACAGTTTCCAAATTCCTTCACACAGCATTATATTGAAATAAAACACAGGTAAAATATTTTGAACAGATTGTTTGTGAGCTTCTCTTAAAAATGTGATGTCTGTTTGAATAAAATAATATCTAAAAACTGGAGAAAATGGAACAGGTCTAAGAGAAAGAAAACTCTGCACATTCAAGATCCTGGAAAATAAATTTTATAATAGGCTTTGTTTGCAATTATATTGAGTATGCCGAGTTTTACTTTCTCTTAGATATTTCTTTCCTTAACAACAGAACATATTTGTGATGTGCTGAATAAATGAGTAATTTACAACAGTAAGTTTACAACAAGGAGTTTACAACAAGGATGTACGGGCATGGAGTGAACTCAATGATTTAGGGAGATTGGCAAACACCTTTTGTCAGTTTAAGATGGACAAAAAACATGTAATTTTATACACTGTAAACACTGCATTGTTGGAGCCAGGCACAAGATTTTGTGACAAATAAATGTGAAACTTGAACTTGAAACAATTGCGAGAGAATTGCCTTGGTCTGAGCTCCAGAATTTCTCTTTGAAAATTGGAGATCTCTACAGCACTGTTGAACTCTTTGGCCTGAATGCCAAGCATGAAATCTGAAGGTACCAGGCACCACTCAGCATGATGGTGGAGACAGCAGCATCCCTACAATGAAGCCAGGTAATACTAAATCGAGCAAAGTATATCCTTGTTAAAATCATGCTAGAAAATGCTCAGTACATCAAACATGTCATGCAGAAAATGGCAGAACAATCGCTTTGGGCCAAATCACATCAGATGAGTGTTCAAACAAAAATGACAGCCAGATATCAGAATTGTATCCAGTCTAGCACCACATGGATGTGGTTTGAATCAACTGATTTCTCAAGGTTTCTGTCTGTTCATAATGTAAGAAAACAAGTCTGATTGTATCAGATATGGGGTAAAAAATCTGACTTAAATTTCTTCAAAATGCCAGTGTGAACAAGGCTGAAATGTCATATCTATTACATATAGGCCCCATTCAACACATCCATATTATCCACTTTCCTTAGGCATCTCTCCCCAGGTAACAGTAACCTATAACACCTCAGCCCTTTTATTTGTGCATCCTGTGAACTCTGACCTGTGTATTCAATCCTTTCCTAACTGGAATCATAGCACTGTGGTAGAAAATGTGCTTCCATTCTACAGCACAGTCCTGAATTGGGGTCAGATATGCCCATTTTCCAGTGGGTATCTTGGTAAACAATCAGCTGGAAGGTGGAAAGAAAACATTCCTTCATCTCGTGGGTAGGCTCATGGTTCAGACCAATTATATTGCACGTCGGAAGCTATCATAGTTGAAAAATTAAGGCACACTGTTTTCCTCTACCTCTCCTCTTTGCTATACTCCTGTGCTGCACCAGAGGTCTGTTTAATGACAAAATGCTCATGTATTCAACCTAAACATGGGAGTAGTTGTACTAAAAGTAGACTTGCATAGGATGCCAAACTGCAAAGAAGCACGTTGGGCATAATCTGGACAGATTTACATACCTACCATGCCTGCACCTGTGCTTAACCTGATTAGTAAACTAAGCTAATTTATGTAGCAAAGCCAACATTCTCTAATATGAACCAGGATTACTCCTGTACCTCAGCTACAGTACATCTGACAAACATGGCTACACCTGGATATCTAAGCCCAAACACATACAGAACCGGTTATACTGTCCCATGGCTATGTTCTCATACTCTGATAAACCAAATATCAACAGTAACATATTGATGATTTGAACATAGGTCATTTTGCCAAGACGAATGGGCAGCTATACCACCTGCAAGAATATGGAGCCTCAAAGATAACTATCAAACAGCTACACATTGTCATTGATGCTAAAGGGGTCAATACACCGTATTGAGAAATGAGGGTATACAGACTTCTGAACAGGGGTCATTTCATTATTTTCTTTTTTTGCCATGTTTTGCTATTATGAATGTGCAATTCTATTAAGACTTACAGTTGAACATGAATCCCATGAGAAATAAAAATATTTATTTTGCCTGCTCACTCATGTTTTTTTAAAAATGGTATATCTGTTACAATACCAATTCTACAGGAGTATGTAAACTTTTGAGCATAACTGTAAATATAAAAATGAAAATATTGATACCATATGTTGAATTGCATTTGTGCAACAAAAAAGTTAGTTTGGACACAGTATACAAGACAGAACGGAGATGTTCCTTCAACAGCATTTGTTTGTTATTTAATACTAATTGAACAGTGAACAGTATGAATTTCTGGCCAACATTAGTCCCATGTAATATGATAGCTTATTTTATTTTTAATGTAAACAGAACCATTTTTTTGTTTTTATTACAGTAACAAGACTTTCTTTGGTATTAGAAAGAAGGCATTTTTTTGTTTCTATCTAGTTAAAACTCACTGCAGAAAACCTAGTGTAATTTCTTAAATCTCCTCAAATTGCCTATGGGTATAACAATAATTAGGCATTTAAAAAAAATAAAAGTATAACCTTCCTCCAAGTATAAGAAATCAAGCATGACACTATCTGCTGAACATCTAAGGCATTGAGTTCTCAGCTGATGTTTAATTATTTTTAATCATAATATCGAGTATGGACTAAGAACTGACTAGGAGAAAAAATATAAATGTGTCTATAATAAATGAACAAATAATAGATCCCTGTGGGCCACCAGTAATGATGGTAGAGCTGAGTAAATTACAAGAAAAAGAAAACAATAATCTGTCATTGTGTTTCCAAAACTAAACACTTCAATATACAGGTCCTTCTCAAGAAATTAGCATATTGTGATAAAGTTCATTATTTTCCATAATGTAATGATAAAAATTAAACTTTCATATATTTTAGATTAATTGCACACCAACTGAAATATTTCAGGTCATTTATTGTTTAATACTGATGATTTTGGCATACAACTCATGAAAACCCAAAATTATCTCAAAGAATTAGCATATTTCATCTGACCAATAAAATAAGTGTTTGTAATACAAAAAAAAGAAAAAGTCAACCTTCAAATAGTTATGTTCAGTTATCCACTCAATTCTTGGTCGGGAATCCTTTTGTAGAAATGACTGCTTCAATGCGGCGTGGCATGGAGGCAATCAGCCTGTGGCACTGCTGAGGTGTGATGGAGGCCCAGGATCCTTCGATAGCGGCCTTAAGATCATCCAGAGTGTTGGGTCTTGCGTCTCTCAACTTCCTCTTCACAATATCCCGCAGATTCACTATGGGGTTCAGGTCAGGAGAGTTGGCAGGCCAATTGAGCACAGTAATACTATGGTCAGTAAACCATTTACCAGTGGCTTTGGCACTGTGAGCAGGTGCCAGGTCGTGCTGAAAAATGAAATCTTCATCTCCATGAAGCTTTTCAGCAGATGGAAGCATGAAATGCTCCAAAATCTCCTGATAGCTAGCTGCATTGACCCTGCCCTTGATAAAACACAGTGAATTAACACCAGCAGCTGACATGGCACCCCAGACCATCACTGACTGTGGGTACTTGACACTGGACTTCAGGCATTTTGGCATTTCCTTCTCCCCAGTCTTCCTCCAGACTCTGGCACCTTGATTTCCGAATGATATGCAAAATTTGTTGTTGTTTTGTTGTGCTGCTTCTCTGTAGCCCAGGTCAGGCGCTTCTGCCGCTGTT
>JACXGM010006320.1:0-33057 GCA_016801145.1 Umbra pygmaea | reverse complement strand
TGTGCAGTGCACTCTTCCATCACATGTGCAGTGCACTCTTCCATCACATGTGCAGTGCACTCTTCCATCACATGTGCAGTGCACTCTTTCATCACATGTGCAGTGCACTCTTCCATCACATGTGCAGTGCACTCTTCCATCACATGTGCAGTGCACTCTTCCATCACATGTGCAGTGCACTCTTCCATCACATGTGCAGTGCACTCTTCCATCACATGTGCAGTGCACTCTTCCATCACATGTACAGTGTACACTTTTGTCACATGTACAGCTGATTTTCAAGATTTTGCTAACTATTGAGATGGTATTGAGCATCTTCAAGATGGTGCACACTATTAAGATGCTTTTTTGGCACCTTCAAAGTGTTTGGCATGTTTTCTAAAACAAATGGAAAAAAATCACAATACAATCCTATTTCAATCCAGGTTTTCACACTACAAAATTGGAAATGTACAAGGGAGTGAATACTTGTATAAGGCACTGGATATCCAATGCAAAATCATCTACATTTAAATGGTATTAATATTAAATGGCATACAATATATTCCAGTTAATTCCCATATATTCCCATCATGTTTACTCTCACGGAAGATTTCAACCTCTGAAATTTCGCAAAAATATTCAACCCTAGATACGCTTACAAAGAATTGTAAGAAAGGAATTTCTCAAATTCAATTGAAACATAGAGAAAAATTACTTTCAGGTGCTTTGCAGACCTGGAGCTGGGTTAAGATAATTACTAACCTTAAAATAAATTAGTGAACTAAGGTCTGCCAGAGCTGAATTTCTCTCTCTCTCTCTCACATAAATATATATATATTTTAATGGAATTTTCAAAGTGTGGAACTTGATGGCAGACCAATTCCCGCATGTAGTTTCTTTTTGAATGATATTGACTGATCTGGACTGTTCCTCTAGTTGTCTCTGCACTTCCATCCTGTGGGACTGGCTATCCTTCTCAACACATCTAAAAGAAGAATTCTGGATTTCATCCCTGCACTGACGCGCTAAGCTTATATCCTCATCTCTGAGAAGATGTGGTATTGCAAGTGTCACATGTAAGAGTGTTGTCCTGAGTAGTCCCAAGACTGCTGCAGGCAGAGAAGACTAAAACACAGGCACTACTGGATCCCAGGGCACAAAGGCATTTTTGACAACATTAACTTTCATATCCAGTAATAAACAGACTGAATGTCACAGTTTGTTATTATGAGTATAATACTTGGAGGAATAATCAATGTGTGCCTCAATGTTGAATTTTCTGTTATTTTCAATTAAAAGTTGTCCTTGTATTACGATGTCTGCTAAGCACATTGAATGGCCAGTGTCGAACATAAAGACTGTTTTGATTTCTTTGTTTGCTTCCAGGACAAAATGTTCCTGCCAGTCTTAAAAAATGATCTTAGTAATTTACATTTGAATAACTTTATTCCTGACACAGTTGAAAGATAGCGAGGTCTGTGCAGCAAAGCTTAGAGAAACATTGTCCTGGTGACCTCTTTTAACATGGCACTCTGTTCAGGTATTTGGATTATGAAACTGGTTCAAAAGAATCTTCAATTTGATTGACTTAAATCAGTTTCAAAGCCTTTTACAATTCCTTGTTTCCATATGGAAAAGAATCCCACAAATAAAATACGATTTTTATATGCTTTGCCTCATATGACAAACACAATTTGTACCAGATATTGGTCATTTCATACAAAAACATGGTATGACATGTATACGAAAAAATATGAGTCATCCATAAATACTATTAGATTTTAATATGACTATACTTTCTGGTGTACTGTAATATTCTTCACAACATCACGTTCCTTATAATTTTTATATAAAATAGCCAATATCAGGTACGAATTGTGTTTGTTAAAAAAAAAAGGTATTTCATTTGTATGATTCTATCTTATATATGATGATTCTCTCCCCCATGTGTACTGTTCATTTTGTTTTCTCCCTTTTGTTCAGTCATATGTTTTCTGTTAACCTATCAATGTCTTTAATTAATTTCCTAGCTGCCTGCATTTAGTCATTATAGTCCCCTATTTAAGTTTTGTTGCGTGTGCAGGTAGCTGTCACTCATTGTGGTACAGTTGTGCTAAAAAGTTTGCATACCCCAGGAGAATTGTAATAGATGTACCAGTTTTAAAAACATGAGTGAGCCGGCAATGTAATTATTTTATTTATCATATTCAACTTTAGATGGCGACAAAAAAAGTAATGAAATGACTCCTGTTCATCAATTCCCCTTTTAGCATCAATGACAGCGTGCAGTCGTTTGTGATAGATGTCTATGAGGACTGAATTCTTGCAGGTGGTATAGCTGCCCAACCGTCTTGGAAAAATGCCTCCAGGTCATGCAAGGTCTATGGTCGTCTTGCATGAACCGCATGTTTGAGATCTCCCCAGATTAGCTGATGATATTAAGGTCAGGAAAATGTGATGGCCACTCTAGAACCTTCACCTTTTTCTACTGTAACCTCTGGAGGGTCAACATGGACTTGTGCTTAGAGGTAATTGTCATGCTGGAAAGTCCAAGAGCGTCCCATGCACAGCTTTCATGCAGAATAATGCAAATTGTCTGAAAGTATTGTCCGATATCATGCTGCATTCATCTAGCTATCAATTTTCACGAGGTTCCCTGTGCCTTTAGAGCTCACACACCACAAAACATCAGTGAGCCACCACCATGCTTCACAATGGGGATGGTTGACCTCTCTCCAAACATAACGCCTGTGGATGTGACCATAAAGCTCTATTTTGGTCTCGTCACTCAAAATTTCAGTGTGCCAGAAGATGTGAGGCGTGTCAAGGTGTTGTCGAGCATATTGTAACCCGGTTTTTTGTGGCACTGGCGCAGTAAAGGCTTCTTTCTGGCAACTAACCATGGAGCAAATTTTTGTTCAAGTATCATCATATTGTGCTCTTTGAAACAACCACACTATGTTTTTCCAGAGCAGCCTGTACTGTATGTCTCCTGAGGTTACCTGTGGGTTTTTCTTTGTATCCAGAACCATTCTTCTGGTAGTTGTGGTTGAAATCTTTCGTGGTCTACCGGACAATGGCTTGGTATCAAGCGATCCCCGAATCTTCCACTTAAAAAGAGATTGAATATTACTGACATTTGCAAGGCTTTGGATATCTTTTTATATCCATTTCCAACTTTATGCAGTTACAGTACCTTATTACACAGGTCTTTTTACAGTTATTTTCTGCTCCCCATGTTTCAGTATCTAACCTGCTAAGTGCAGCCATGTGAGAGCTACCAAACTCATTGACTATTTCTACAGACACTAATTATCATCCCGACACATTATCCAATCTATCGTCCTGACACATCATCCCATCTATCATCCCTATCCATCATCCCCAAATCATCCATCCCTATTATACCTACTATCATCCTAAACCATCATCCCTACCATAATACCCACCCATCATCCCTACCCATCATCCTGACATTTCATCCCTACCAATCATCCCTACCCATCAGCTGACCCATCATCCCCACACATCATCACGACACACCATCCCCACCCATCATCCCTAAATATTATCCCAACACATCATCCCCACCAATCATCCCATTCATTATCCCCATCCATCACCTCCACCCATCATCCCTACTTGTCATCCCTACCCATCATCCTGACATTTCATCCCTACCCATCACCCCACCCATCATCCCCACCCATCATCCCGAAACATCATCCGAACTATCCACCCAGTTACTTCACCCATTCCATCCACACCACATCATTACTCCAGCTGGAGACTATGGGTGGCCGCAAGTACACTTCACAAAGTCAAACAAAAAAACTTGATTAGCTAACATTCAGTAAAGGCACTTGCTAATTACACACAATAATCTGTTAGCTTCAAAACAAACTAACGTTACTCTTTTTTTACTTGTTTAATAAAACCGTAGCCCAACATATGTGAATCATTATTACTGTATTTGTGCCATTTCAATGGTTGTGTTCCCAGGGCAGACTTGTAAATGAGACAGTGGTCTCAATGTGGTTTTTCCCTGGTTAAATAAATAAAAAATCTAAAGTTGATTTTGGGATGCATTGCTAGAAAAGTTACAGTAATCAAATTCATTGTCCTCGCTGGCTAACCAGGGTGGGAAATTATGCGAATTCTTTTTCACATTGCAGGTACTGTCCTTAGCCAAAATGACTATCAGAACAAAAAGAAAGTTAACCATTATTGTACATCTATCCTCACAGTTTTAACAATAAATAGACATGAACCCTACTCTCAACTTCAACTGGTGAAATATAGCTGTTTGCAATGAACAAATCAAACAACAGCAAATGAAATAGATCAACACAACGAATGCATCAAGTGGTTTTCCCAAATCCAACTGGAAAAGCAACTCATTATGACTTCAGCCATAATGCTCAAGTATAATAATTATTCAACCTCCTAAATAGAATGCCTCACAACAGCACAAATATACTAAATTGGTGTTGTCTCAAGCACACCTGATGCAACTAATCAAGGGCTTCATTAGTTGCACCAGGTGTGCTTGAGCTGGAACACATAAAATACCTGAACTGGTTAGGGGTTTGTTGAGTGTCACATTTGATTGTGTGTGAAAAACATGGCTAAGTGAAAAGAATGGTCCAAAATGTTAAGAGAAGAGATCATCGCCCTTCACAAACAAGGAACAGGATACCAAAAGATAGCGAAGGCACAGAATATTCCCCAGAGACACTGTTGGAAGCATAGTTCGCAAGTTCAAAGTTAAGGGAATCGTGGTTACACTATGTGGATAGTGCAGAAAAATAGGAAGCCGTCAACTTCTGCAACCATATTTCTGAGATGGCAGGTTGTGAAAAGCACTCAAGTGACTGTTGCAGTGCAATGAAATTCTCTAAAATTCAAGCCTCTATTTGCAAACCTCTAAATGCCACAGGTTTGGTAAATTAATTAAATAACAAGGCAAAACATTCAAGGGTATGTAAACCTTTGATCAGGGCAATTTGGGGGGGGGGGACCACACACAGCCATTGTGGCGCCCCATATTTCTTTTGGGGGGGCACACTCTACCATCCAGCCCCCCAGTCAACTAGAGTCCCCCTCAACAACTGTCCCACAAACCAGGAATTTGGGACTGCTTGTCAACTTGCGGGCCCCTCCTCCACCTGGTCCACAGAGACCTCAGCCCTCCCAGAAGCCATCCTGGTGTCCTCTTCACCATTCCAGCCATATCTGCTCTGCTCCTATTCCCAGTGCCAACAGCTGAGTCCTCTGGGCCTGATCCTGTAGAGCCCTCCGCCACACCAGAGCCTCTAGCTCCACCCTCCATGAACATTCAGGAGGAGGACAACAGGACCATGACAGGGGCCCTGCCTACCTTGCCTGTGCTGGGGACCCAGCGCGCTGTGCCTCATCCAGGGGACCAGACCCCTGTGCCCGAGGAGGGGGTGGAGCCCTCCATTCCTTGTCCAATGTTGGCCACACCTTAGCCCTCAGAGGTGCTGGCCACATTGCAGCCTGCGCCCAACAATGGGTCTACTTCTCAAATGCTGCAGCCAGGGGTGCTGGCATCTGAGACTCCCAGCAACCTGCTGACAGCTGCACTGACCACCAGGATTTGTCCTCTGCAACACTGACTACCAGGGAGACATCAGCTGCTGCAGAGACCCCAGGGGATATGTTGGCTGCGGCACTGAAAACCGGGGAGATGTCGGCTGCAGCACAGACTACCGGGGGAAAGTTGGCTTCAGCAAAGACCCCCCAGGGATACCTTGGCTGCAGCACTGGTCACTGAGGAGAAGTTGGCTGCTGCAGAGACCTCAAACTAGATGTTGGTTGCAGCAGAGACCCCTGGGGATTTGTCGGCTACAACACTGACTACCGGGTTGACGTTGGCTGCAGTGGACAACCCCAGTGAGACGTTGGCTGCAGCCGAGAGTTCGGAGGATCCTCCACCGTCAGCTGCTGCAACAGAGACCACTGGGGTGATGTCAGCTGCAGTGAGCCTCTGGGGTGCTCCACCATCCCTGCCGGCAAAGGCAGCACCGCCTGCTCTAGTGCCAGTTGCCACGCCCCTTCTGGCAGTGTCAGTTGCTTCGTCCCCACATACGGTACCAGATGCACCACCCACGTGAGCCTACCATGCCCCTACATCTGGTACCGGCTGCCATGCCCCCTGACCTACAGATTGCAGGTCCTCAGCACAACCAGTCCTGCATCCTGTGAGGTGGATGTCCCCTGCCCCTTTGCCTTCCTGCTATTGTCACCCTCCTGAAAGGAAACTGGCATAGTTATTGCAGTTGCTTCCCTATGGGTATTGTTTTGCTTTCTCCCCCATGTGTACTGTTAATATCAGTATCAACCTTTTGTTCATTCACATGTTTTCTGTTAACCTATTGATGTCCTTAATTAATTTCCAAGCTGCCTGCATTTAGTCATTAGTCCCCTATTTATGTTCTGTTGTTGTGTGCAGGTAGCTGTCACTCATTGTGGTATGGAATTCCCTGTCTATCTCTTACGTGTTGTGTGTAGTTAAAAAGATTATTCCGTGTTATGCCGCGTGAGGCAGTCTTTATTTTGGTCAAAAGTTTTTTGTTAAAAAGCTGTTCATTTTCAAGTCTCCTGGCATTTGTCTACTTTCGGAACCACAGAAAACATTTTGCCTTATTTGTGACATAAAGTCTGTTGAAACCTATCCACAAAAACAACATTAGATTCCAGTGCAGAACACAGACATGTATTCAAAAAAGGATATGGTTCACGTATAATAATATAATTAAAATACATGATTTAGTGCTGCTGCCCATGAAACCTCTATTCTCATATATTGGTAAACAATAGCATGGAGACATGGGGGAAATACTGTATGTTATGTGGGAAAGGTCTCAAATCATCACCCCCAGACAAATGAGCCATTATTTAGGCTTGTTTGCAATGAATTTAAATGATATACAGCTGAAAACAACACTTGAGTAACCACATTGTGACATTGTGTTGATGAAATGCCACTTTGATTTTTTGACTGTTCGCTAACAGCGTCCTTCTTCTGGCCATGGTCTGCATCCATCCACCTCTTTACCAAATCCATGCTTGTCACTGGCAGGGACTGGGGACTGTCAAGATAAAAACAACATGAATGCACCAAAGCCAGGCTAAATATATCAAAGGAAAACACTCCTTAGATCTCAAAAAACGTAACCTTGGTGTTACACAGTGCTTAATTTGCAAAATTCGAAGGTCACGGAACACATAAGCCCACAAGAAGGTGAAGGATCCGGTAAGTTCAGAGGTAAATGAACAAATGGAAAAAAAAGAGGAAAACATAAATGCAGCAACTCAGTACACCGTTTCCCATTAAAACCGCACTGTGCCTGTCCGTCTCCATCACTGTACAGATGGTGTACCCATCTACAAACTTCCTGTTGGGTAGCGCACCGTACAAGTCTGTTTTAAAGGAAAAAAAATATCTAGTACTCATCCGGGATGAAGTGGCTCAGTGGGTGGGGTTACAAAAAGAAAAAATCAACAGCCAATGTTTGTTCTAAATTTATTCTAAATAAAAAATATCCCTTTTATGCACTTACACCATCATTACATAAAAATAGATGGCCTAATGGGTACAATGATTTTAATAATTTTATTTATTACTTTCCCATTTCAACAGGAATCACGAGTCCATCACAGGTCCATCTTTGATAACTGTCATGAATTTTAGGCATTGATTTTGTGTGTAACAAAACACTACATAGTGTATGGAAATATGATATTTTTTTATATTTTTTAAGTAAGAAATAGGTTTTATAACTTTATAAGCGCGTTTCTGAAAAAGGAAGTAGCCTTCTCACAAGCAATATTTAACACCCCTATTCGCTGCCTTAATAGCCCTTTACCCACGATTTAAGCCAGACCTATTCACAAAACTCAACCATGGAAACACTACCATGCACTACTACCACCTAGTAATAAACAGCCCGGTAGCCAAGCAGAGACCTTTGCTTTAGCTCTGGATGTTTTTGGTCTGGATGGAAGCATTTTGAGGCTGAATTGCACAGCTAACATGCATGCACAGCAGAAACCAATGCTTCGTTTTCAACTGAGAGCCTTGTTAGAAGAATTTGCAAAGGAAAGTTATGAAACTCATCAGTAGTAATGATAATTACGTCTGTACAGAAAAATATATATTTTACCTTGGTTTTCCAACAAAAATTCCTTGTTTGACTTCTCAGAAGTTAATCACTATGGTTTGTTACAAGATCAGTAGCCTATTCACTATGCTGACACCAGAATCAAGACAACACAGATCTGGAAAAGTGTTGCGGCCAGGGTTGCCAGGTCCTGGAAAATGTAATGGTTCAAATCTATGGAAAACTATAAAGTAAATTACAGCTTTATATCAGTAAGAAATGATATAGTGAGGAAGAATAGATAACTGGATTGAACTCTTAGCCTTTTCATTAAAATGTTTACAGTATCGATGGCAAACAGTGATGGAAATCGACAAATCATGCCTGAGAGCTAGCGGATATGGCTAAAATAGGTCCCGGAAAACAACTCTCACAAATTCTGAGAGGTGCCAGATCCTGTTCCGGCAGGATCACAATATTAAGCACTGGTGTTACACATTGTAATGCAAATATACAATAAGGTTTGGACAATATTAGTAGAATCTTATTCAGTATTATTCAAAGCTGTAATAAAATATAAAAAAATGCACCAAGTGTTAACACTTGTGGCTAAATACATGCATTCCGACATCTTTATTTTTTTTAAACTTAATGTGAATAAGTGTGATGAGTTTGTATAGCATCCTCAAAGTATGAGACAGGAGGCAGATGCAGGCGAAGATACAGCTTTACTGTGCACAATAGTGGTTTACATATACACAATTATAACACTAATAGAGCAAACACGAAGGACTATGAGGCTCTCAATAACACAGCACACAGGAACAATCACTCACAAACAGACACAGAACTGAATTTATAGGTGCCTAATCATGTGAGGGGTTGCAGGTGTGTCCGGTGATTGGGTGTGCTTCGGTCAGTGTTCCTCTGCTACTGGGGTGTGTTCCCCCGGCCGTAATCAATAGACCGGCGATGACGATCGCCGGACAAGTTGAGCAGGTGGATATGTGACATTAAGTTTGTGTAAAGGTTTTCATGGATATATCAGAATTGGATTATCCGAGGTCGGAAGCTGCACTTCAGCCCTTCATCCAAATGATGAAGCTTTTTACTGGGCCTGAGGTGCCAAAGCCTCCTCAAAACATGTTATTAAAACCTCCATGATGTGGAGCTTAGCAACATGTCACAAGAACCAGGTAGTGTTAGTAGAAGACCCTAAAAATATTAAAATATCTCAGTACCCAATGCATAGACTATCCTATTTATTAATGCAAAGCAGACATGGCTTGTTTTACTAGATCCTTATTTTTGTTCTTGTTGATTTCAACCCCATTTGTCTCCCTCCCAATTGATCTCGTCCAATTACCCCTAACACTGCTTTGTCAGCAGTTCCACAACTCCTTGTAAATATGCGGTATGGTGAAGAGCGCTCGTATGGTTCATCCAACCACAAGTCCCCGAGCCAGACGTTTCTTTTCACACTGTTCATCTAACACAGAAGCCTTTAGTCAGATCATCTGTGGGATGATTACGCTCACCAACTATACTTCCGCAATTGAATTTACAGGCACACAATCTGAACAAAAGGAGTCACTGAAGAACAACGTGACAAGGTAGATAATCCGACTTATCTATCTCATAACCCAGGCAGAGCTGTGTTAATTTGCACTGCAGTGTGCTGGGGATTCCAGGCAAAGTCAGAGAAGCCATAGTCAGGCTCGACAAGCTCAAATACAAATGATTTAAGATATCCCATCAATATTGTATATGTATACCGGTATGCATATACAATACATTGTATATGCATACCCACTGAAGTCTGCCCATTCACAAATTTCCACACACACTTCTCACTCGAACTCGAAGACACGAACAATACGAAAATACTTCCTTTACAAAACACGTACTCTGTAGCTCTTGACACATGTAAATACAAATGCGCCCAAACACAAAGGGACAACCCAGGGCAGATAGAGGGGTGCTGATGAGGTGAAGGTGTGCTGGAGACAGTTGGGGTGCATTGAGGTTGTGTCACCCTGGGCTGCTGCAGAGGTGCGTTGAGGTGTGATGACTAATAGACCGGCGACTCCAATCTCCGGGGGGAGTAAGAGTTGGATACGTGACAGAAAGTAATACATCAGGGTATTGAATTTGGGTCAATCTCTTTCTTTTCTCAAGTTTGTGTGTTTAAGCTTTTCAGAAAAATAATAAGATACTAAGATCATTTGGAGTCGTTGCACAATCCACCTTTTCCCATTATCCAAGTTAGTCCTAAACAAATACAGTTGTTTTTCTTTTCAATGGAACTTCTGCCCTACAAAGACAATATGAACTATAGTACAAACACAATATTTACACCTGTGCTATCCCACAGTATCATTATATTGTGTGACTGGATATATGTGCATAACTTAATTTAGATTTCTGTTCTAATATGTTATTGATTCGTTGACTTTTTGCATCTGTTTTACTACTGCATTGCTGGAGACGTGGCATAAGATGTTTAATTTACTATGCAATTAAATCTGTGTTTATGTGCATGTGACAAATAACTACAGATATTGTACTTCGCCAAAGATAGATAGGCAATGATGCGTATTATTTCTGTCATGCAGAGCAGGGTGTAGACAAACCTGATTTGATGCCTTTGATCTTTACCTGATATCTTAAAAGGTCACTCATCTGCTATCTGATGAATGTTAACGTTTCAATAAAGCCTGGGCTTTATTGATCCAAACAATATATTCCTGCTCTTTCTGTGAGTTCTTTCTAGGGGTTTAGATGCTATCATGTTACGTAGTACCAAATTGGTAGTTACATTAACAGTGTTTATAAGCAAATTATTTGGGTATTTATGTCTGTAAATATACATTTACATTTTTATTTGGCAATATGCAAAAGTGTGCATCCAAGTTCCTGCCTGTGTATGTGGGCATGTTCTCTCACATAAACATGCTTTTCCCATGGGACCTTATGTTTCCTCCTAAATATCTGGCATGCTAATTGGAAAGAAGGAACAGCCAGCTCTAGCCCAGTTACTGTCCCCTCTTGCTAACTTCTTGTGGTTGAAAACACACTTCAGGCCCACTCTTTAATGTTTAAAACTAGACAAGAAGAATAATTTAGATAGAATTGTTGAATTTTTTTCAATAACTACCCTTTTCTGGCCTGCAATTAGCTTTTGACAAATTCATCACCAAATAAATTGGCTGCCTTCTGTTCAATTCAATTTACCAATGTGGCCATCATGCCAAAAAGTATGTCCATCTCTGTGCTAGAGTATTACACAATAGCACTTAATCTACCTGGTTCATAAATGCTCATTTATGTCATTCTAGATTACCTGGTATATGTGCGAATCAGTGGTGGCTTTTAGTGTGGGTTATTTGCGTGAGTGTAGCAGTCAGTGGGGAGTTTGCTCAGCCGTGTCCCCGATTTACTGGAGCCCAATGATAATGAGCTGTGATTGATGTCAGGTCTCTCTTCTCTTTATACCTTGTCTTTAGGACCGATGGTTCTGGCGACTGCGAAACAACAAGGTGCAGGAGGGTTACCCTATGCAGATTGAGCAGTTCTGGAAAGGCCTCCCACCCCGTCTTGACGCTGCCTACGAGAGATCAGATGGCAAATTTGTGTTCTTTAAAGGTATTTCTACTCCCCTATTTTTTATGCACTAAAGTCCTTCTTGTCCTGACCTGTGATATTGTTAGCAATGTAATGTTTGCTATGGATATATTATTATATTAGTAAACAAATGTGGATTACAGAGATGTAGCAACTATGACACCCTGAACTTTCAAACAGTTCTTCACTGTTGGTTACATTAACCTGTACTGAACCTACAGTAGACAAAACACATTAATAATGAAGAATCACATGTTGTTGGAGGTATATTCAGTGCTAGAACCAAACAGACCTGATTAATAGAACCTAAAGCTATCAGTGAAAGTCCCATCACTCCTAGCCGTTGCTGAAATAGGGCTTGTTTTCCCGGCCTGTCAAATTCTTACTGAATCAATGGAGTAGTTTCTTACCAACGTTGCTGATTCTCCTGCTATCTCAGGCAGCAGTGTGAGCTAGGACGAGATATTAATAACTTTGTGCTCCCAGAGCGTTCAGATTCTCTGTCAGAGAGGATTGAGGATCCCCACACACTGAAATTAGGTTTTAAGAACTCTGTTGGCTTTGGGCCCATTACAATACTGTCCGGTATCTGTAAGCCTTTAGTGAAGTTAAAACAAGCAAGGCCAGCTACAATTTTTAATTAGTAGTTAGTCTTGCCAGCTATCTAAATTTAGTAGTAGTAGTAATCATGGCCAAACAGAGACCAGGCAAGCAAGACACATCCTCAGGGGCCCTCTCATCCAGGGGCAGTCATTGATTTTGATTCAGTAGAATTTAAGATATCCTAAAAGATGTTATCAATGTAGAAAATGTTTTGACATACAGTTGAAGCATGTCTTTACAACTGGCTAAAATTTTCCTCTAATGTATCCAAATGAAAGTTTGAAAAGTATTTTCTATTTTTAAATAAGGTTATTTGATTCACATTGAGTAGCAAAAATGGTTGCTTCAAAGACCCAACACTAATGAAACTGCAATGCTACAAAATATAATATTCAAAAATGATCACCTTTTGAAGAGCATGTGTTTAAGGATGATGAATCCAAACTGTAAAAAATGATTACATGGCACAACTCAGTCAAGTCATCTTGTTGCTTTGACTCAGTTAGGTTGCGGCAACTTTAGGAAATTGGGTTCTATGGTTCAAGGGTAGCATTATTTATACATTTTCTATTATTATTTAAATGTTACAGTCGATCTACTACCCAAAATAAAGATTTTGCTTGTATGATATAGTCAGCAGAAACTAAGATATGACTAAAAGGTTAATGAGTGTATTTGCATAAATAGGCAGCTATGTACCTCTCCATTTTTGCAGTATGTTATATAATTTTCACAATTTCTATTGAAATTCATTGTGGAAATCTTCTTTATATACTTAGAAATATTAAATCTACTATGTCTACTTATTGACCGTCAGCCCATCTGAAATGTAAACTCCTGGGTAATGTAAAAGGGGAATCTTCTATGGATTCCATATGTAATGTGGTACACTTAACGTAATTGAGTTTTAGTGCAGAGTGGCCAGAATGGTTCTTCAGATATTTAATGAGACACTGCAGTGATCTACAGTGGTCTCTCGTAATCTTTTTAGCCATAATGTTGTGCTATTGAATGTGGCCAGTAGATTAGATCACAAGGTGAAGTTAAAAAGCTGATTATGCTATTCGGATTCAGGCGATAGGTAAGCATGAGAACTTTGTGATTTTCTGGGCTTTGTCCAAGAATTTGTATTGAGATTTGCACAGTACACCATTTCAGAGGAGATTCAGAAGAACATATGATTTTTGTATATTGGGATCAGTGGTTAAGGAGTCAGGTTTGTAGTCGGAAGGTTACTGGTTCAATTCCCGATTGTGTCAAATGTCGTTGTGTCCTTGGGCAAGGCACTTTACCATAAGTTGCTCCAGGGGGAATGTCCTTGTACTTACTGTAATTGGCTCTGGATAAGAGCATCAGCTAAATGACTAAAATGTAAAGTAGTATTTAACTGTTGAACATGTACAGGAAAATGTAACCCATTACATAACTGTCTTTAAAAGATTGAAGTAAAATATTCTTGCATGAATATTCTTACTTTGGAATTAAACAAGGCCTAACCTCTATATTTTACTTTAGAACCAAAAAATAAATGATTCTGCCTTTTGGTTTCCATATTTGCCAATAAGCAGAAGTGGACAAAGTACTCAGTAAAAGTACTTTTCTGAGTAACTCTAAGTTCTCAAGTATTGTGATGTCCCTATTGAAGACCAAAATGATCAGGTAAAGGGAGTTCATATCTTACCAGTGACCATGATTGATATTTTCTTTACTCTTTCTATTTGTTTTATTGGTCACTGTTAAGAAATTACCTCCCTTTACCTTATAATTCTGGTCTTAAGTAGGGACTTCCCAAAACCTGTGAACTCAGAGTGAATCAGAGAAGTACAGTACTTGTACTCTGTACTTTGTCCACCTCTGCCAATTAAATTATTGTGGATAATAGAATTACATGTAGCCTAATAAACTGAATTACATGTAGCCTAATTACATGTACCCATTTACATGTAGCCTAATTACATGTAGCCTAATTACATGTAGCCTAATAAACTTAATTACATGTAGCCTAATTACATGTAGCCTAATTACATGTAGCCTAATTATATGTGAGCCTAATTACATGTAGCCTAATTACATGTAGCCTAATTACATGTAACCTAATTACATGTAGCCTAATTACACGTAGCCTAATTACATGTAGCCTAATTACATGTGAGCCTAATTACATGTAGCCTAATTACATGTAGCCTAATTAAAGGTAGCCTAATTACATGTAGCCTAATTACATGTAGCCTAATTACATGTGAGCCTAATTACATGTAGCCTAATTACATGTAGCCTAATAAACTGAATTCTTCCAGACATAGATATTTTGAGCCACCAAATTTTACATAACAATTATATAAAAGTTTTACTACATCAATTTAATACAAAATATGAATGATTAATTTTTTGTGTCAGGCTTTTTCTGTCATTTGACTGCATAGGTTGCCATGAGCAATCAATACATAATTCATTTTATATTTGTTTCAATTGTCTATCCTGTATCTGTTCCCAAATTGTGCTTTCATTTGTGCCTAGCTTTATTATTTATATACGTTATGTTTTCAAAGGCCAAATTAGTTACCTAAATTTGTAAATGTAGGTCCATCATAAGAGCATATTTACAATGCTCCTGTAATGTAGCTGACTAAGCCTTAACATACACACTACATACATTGGCCTCCATTAATATTGGCACTCTTGCTAAATATGAGCAACATGGTCTGTGAATCAAAGATCTTTAGTGTTGATACTCTTGTTCTGTCTTTCAAAATATTAACAAAAATCTGAACCCTTAAGTATAAATCTATTGAAAGTAAAAATAGAGCAATATCATAACATACTTTTCTCAAATCTATGTATGTGACAAGTATTGGTACCCCTTTATTTAATACTTTGTGCAACCTCCCTTTGCCAAGACAACAGCTTTGATTTTACTTAGTCATATGCAAAAGTTTAGGCACCCCTGACAATTTCCATAATTTTCAATTATAAATAACTGGGTGTTTTGATCAGCAATTGATCAGCTGATCAAAACACATAGTTATTTATAAATGAAAGTCATGGAAATTGTAAACTTTTGCATATGACTGTAAGTAAAATCAAAGCTGTTGTATTGGCAAAGGGAGGTTAATGCCAGAGTAAATTTTGAGTGTGTTTTGTGTTGTTTGCTTGTTGACATATCCAGCCCCGGTGTAACTTCGACTTTGTGATTGATTCCTCTACATTATTCTCAAGTAGGGATGCACCGATACCATTTTTTAAGGACCGAGTACGAGTACCGATATTTTTTATCTGGTACTCACCGATACCGATACCTATACAAATTCACCATGCTCATTTTCATGTTTTAACTTCAGATGTTTTATCAGGTTACTTGTATTATATGTACCGGGTTTCGCACCTCCTCTTGATATTAATGCAGAACAAAGCATGACGTTCGCAATGTGTGGGTTGTTGTCATTCATTTTGAAGTATTTCCACACCGCTGAGGCTGATATTGTGTCTGCTGTTGCAGCCACTGTCTCTGTGCACAAAAAATTCTGTCACGTTAAGTATCGGTCTTTGGTATCGGGGGGATTTTTACGAGTACAAGTACATGAGCTTGGTATCAGGCCTGATTCCGATACTGGTATCGGTGGATCCCTATTCTCAAGTATCTTTTGATATTGAGTGGAATCTATGCAACTCTCAACTTTAACAAGATTTCCAGTACCGGCACTGGCCACAAAGCCCCACAGCATGATGGTACCTCCACCAAATTTTACTGTGGCTAGCAAGTGTTTGTCTTGGAATGCTGTGTTCTTTTGCCGCCACGCCCCTTGTTATGACCAAATAACTCCATCTTTGTTTCATCAGTCCACAGCACCTTCTTCTCAAATGAAGCTGGCTTGTACAAATGTGCGATTGCATACCTCAAGCGACTCTGTTTGTGACGTGTGTGCAGAGAAGGCTTCTTCCACATCACTCCTTGTGCAAAGTACGCTGAATTGTTGAACGATGTTGTAGGTCTTTGGAGGTGGTCTGTGGGCTGTTTTTGACCGTTTTCACCATCCTTTGCATTTGCCTCTCCGATATTTTACTTAACCTGCCACTTCTGGCCTTAACAAGAACTAAACTGAACTGGCTTTTTGTAGCCTTCCCCTAAACCATAAAGATGAACAATATTTTTTTTCAGGTCATTTGAGAGTTGTTTTGAGGCCCCCATGTTGCCACAGGAGAGTCAAAGATAAAAACAACTTGCAATTGGCCACCTTAAATATCATTAAATACCATTTCCCATGGTTGGATGCACCTGTTTATGTAGTTCAAGGCTTAATGAGCTCACCAAACCAATTGTGTGTTCCAATTAATCAGTGCTAGGTAGCCCTGGTTCAGGCTGTGAAGGGGCCCTGGTTCAGGCTGTGCAGGAGGCTCTGGTTCCTCCATCGCTGAGTTGTCTACAAATTCTGGCGCGGGCAGTCAAAAACAGGTTCTCCAGGTCCATGGCCGCCGGGGGCTCTGGAGGCGGCTGAGCTGGGGCCTGGAGGTGAACCAGCTATGCCGGGCCCAGGAGGTGAGCTGGGGCCTGGCCTGGAGGTGAGCCGGCTGTGCAGGGGTCTGTAGGAGATGCTCCTCTCCATCAGCAGCCCGGGCATGGTGTAAGGGGGGCAGCATCAGCTGGATGTTGGCTAAGGGTCCTGTGGCAGGTGGAACATCGGGAGGTGTACATGGTGCCATACAGGCCCCTGGTAGGGCTAATGTTGACTGCCTCGTCAACCTCGTCCTCTGAGAAATATAGCTCCAAATCCTCATCCTCCTCATCATTAAAGGGCCAGGTGGGCGGTGTGTAGCCATACCGGTCCTCAAAGTCCCAGATGGTATGGGAGCTTTCTCTCCAGGCTGCATTCTCCTTGTGTTAGGTCTCAAAATCCTCTTACGGTGGTCAGTCATTTTATCACGGTGCGTGTATATGTAGAGAGGAGGGAGACCGAACAGGAATGGTGGTTTGCAGATTCAATGAACAATCCTTTGATGCTGCAAGGTGGAACATATACTTTGATACTGTTATCTCCTGACTAGTACAACTGGACTCAATATAAAAGGCACAACGACATAAGTTACTGAAATTACTATGCTCTTTAGCGCAGCATAGAACACGCAAGCAACCTAACTGTGTACGCTTTATCTAAACATAACATGTACTTTTCTCACAATGCATTGAGTGGAGAGGGCACAAATAGCAGCAGTCCATATGATCCAAACTTGTCAGGAGGACCACATCTCAGTACTTAATACATACAGAATATCAGGAAGTCACAAACCCAGGTATCAGGAAGTCACAAACCCAGGATAACAACATAACAACACGTTATGTAAAAGTATCATAGATACATCACCAAACAGAATACCAATGATCGACACCTCTCCCTAGTCTGGGCAGCTTATATGCAAACAGCTAATAGAACACGGCTGTACGTAATCATTAATCAAACCGATCTACAAGATACCAGCCTCACCTAACCTAAACCCTAATGTACCAAATGCCCAAACTAAAGAGAGGTGTCTACATGCTTAAAGGGACATTACACATAAATCATATAAACAAGACCTACATGCAATGCACTGACTATAAACATCCAATGAAACCTAAATAAACAATATACATATGAAAATAACTACTATTTATAAATGAGTCCATGTCTCAGTAATGTATGCCAGCCAACACTGGCGTTACAAAAGTTAATTTGTTCTTTTGGATTCTTCTACATTAGTTATGTGTCTTTTCTTGTCCTTTTGCATTTCTTTCAGACAGGAAATTAGAATTCACAGCAGACTTGTACTGTATGGTTAAATAATGATGAAATAAACAAATTAATGAAAATATTACCAAAAAGCACATTATTAAGCCAGGGCCAAATCATTATCAAAATCATCACCTGGTTACCAGCCATTTTTAAATACTTTTCAGATACAAAAGAGGACAGAAAATTGAATGAAAGTGGTATAACATATTTGGGACATAAATAATGCATAACCTGTACCTGAGGGACTAATGACACCTCAGTAGCTTCACTTCACTGCTGTCAACCATTGCTCAGTGCATCTAGTAACTGAATACAACACTGAAACTTTAGATGTGTATATCAGCAACTGCACAAACATGTATTTGATATACTTAAGGCTCATATTCCAATATCTTATATGCTCACATATTGTATATTTCTAAGCTTTTGCATAGTGTATTCTCTATCTATACGTTGTCTACCAGCTTCACCACTATGTAAAGTTCTAATGTAAATTTATTATTAAAGGTAATGTTGAGTTTACTGTATGGCACGCTACATTATTACAGACATTGACAAGACATCTTTCAAATTATTTTGCTCAGTGGAAATACTCTCTGTTTGAAGCGTAATAAACATGACCCTGTTGTTTTCCCACAGGTGACAAGTATTGGGTGTTCAAAGAGGTGATAGCAGAACCTGGGTACCCCCACAGTCTAGTGGAAATGGGTAGCTGTCTGCCAAAGGATGGCATTGACACAGCACTTCGCTGGGAGCCTGTGGGCAAGACCTACTTCTTTAAAGGGGACCAATATTGGCGCTACAACGAGGAGAAACATACGGTTGACCAAGGCTACCCCAAACCCATCACTGTGTGGAAGGGCATCCCGGAGGGGCCTCAGGGAGCCTTCGTCAGCAGGGAGGGCTGTGAGTATGATTCTCCACCGACAATTGGGCAAACACCTTGAAGGGGAGGAGCAAACCAGGGCTGGTGTTGTTTTAAAATACATCATTTGAGGCATTTGTACCTGTGAACGCAACCCAAAAAATGTTCTCTTATGTCGTCTGTGTCAACATTGTTTTCCCAGTGATCAGATATAACAGATATCTTTTTAAATAATATTAAAATAACATAATATAGTTTTTTTGTGTCATCTAGCCAAAGCCAGACACTTCATATTACAAATGAGAAACTGCCAGCTTGAAGCCCGGCACTAAATGGACATTTGACAGCTACAGTAGTTTTCCCTAATTAGCCTTGAAAGGCCTGATTGAACTTTGTTTTTTCGGGTTATGCATGCACGATGGGGCATTAATAGTGTTTGACCAGATTATGGATTTTGCTGCCTCCAAATATATATAATTTTTTGTGACGTAAGCAGCTACATGCATTAAACAATACTTAGAAAATCCAGAGAGAACATACACTCACCGGCCACTTCATTAGGTACACCTGTTCAACTGTTCTTTAACACAAATATCTAATCAGCCAATCACGTGGCAGCAGGTCAATTAATTTAGGCATGTAGACATGGTCAAGTCTATCTGCTGAATTTCAAACCAAGCATCATAACAGAAAAAAAAAAAAGTTTTAAGTGACTTTGAACATGGCATGGTTGTTGATGCCAGATGGGCTGTTTCTGAGTATTTTAGAAAGTGTTGATCTACTGGAGTTTTCCCACACAACCATCTCTAGGGTTTACAGAGAATGGTCCGGAAGAGAAAATATCCACTGAGCAGGAGTTCTCAGACAATGCCTTGTTGATGGCAGAGGAGAATGGCCAGACCGGCTTGAGCTGATAGAATGGCAACAGTAACTTAAATAACCACTCATTACAACCAAGGTATGCAGAAGAGCATCACTGAAGACACAACACATCGAACCTTGAAGCAGATGGGCTACAGCAACAGACCACATCAAGTGCCACTCATGTCAGCTAAGAGCAGGAAACTGAGGCTACAATTTACACAGACCCACCACAACTGGACAATAGAAGATTGGAAAAATGTTGCGTAGTCTGATGAGTCTTGATTTCTGCATTCACCTGCATTCTACATTCAGATGGTAGGGTCAGAATCTGGCATAAACAGGAAAGCATAGATCCATCCTGCCTTGTATCCATGTTTCAGGTTGGTTGTGGAAGTGGTGTAATGGTGTGGGGGATATTTTCTTGGCACACTTTAGGCCCCTTAATACCAATTAAAGATTGTTTGAATACCACAGTCTACCTGAGTATTGTTGCTGACCATGTCCATCACTTTATGACCACAGTGTACCCATCTTCTAATGGCTACTTCCAGCAGAATAACAGGACATGTCACAATGCTCACATCATCTCAAACTGGTTCCTTGAACATGACGATGAGTTTGTTGTACTCAGATCTCAATCCAATCAAGCCGATGGGATGAGGTGGAATGGGAGATTCACATCAGGGATGTGCATCCAACATGTCTGGAAGCAAAATGGGGTCCAAACCGTTATTTGCAAGGTATACCTAATTAAGTTGCCAGTGAGTGTATTGACTTTCAGGTTGATAAGTTATTTCCATGAGCCTTCTTTGACCCTAAAAATGCTCAGTCTGTGTGGGCGATGACTTTTACAGACTAAATCACATGAACTCTTTTAAGATGTTATTTGGATCTTTGGTGTACAGTAGGTAAACCCATTTCTAACTGCCAAGGGACTTAAAATATGATTTTGTAATGCATACTTGTCAGTCATTTTGAATGTCCAGTTCATGCACATAAAAATTCAATATTTGATTATAAATTTCATACATAAAATGATGATAATCTAAAGATAGTAGATTGTAGGACCTCTGCAAATCAAAGGCATTTTACTGATGATACAGTATTCAGTAATTAAAACTAAAACATCATGGTAATTATACATTATGATTGACAATAGTAATGCAAAATTGTTATGTAAAGAAAAAACGATTCAAAGCATTTTATAAATGCCTGTGTAATCATGAAAAGCAAGCATACACTAAATAAAGAGGATTTCCGCAAGTAGCATAAACCATTTTACTTATATGTGATGCATATTTTAGAATATATATAAATGGTATGCCTAGAGTAATTCATTATTAAACAGAGAAAGTTGTGAAAGTTAAAATGCCCTTCTTTTACTTAAATCTTTCTTTCTGTGCCGTTTGGTTCTAATGAATCTAAGCCCCTTAAGCAATACTGTTATTTTTGTGTTTTATTCCAACTGCTGACAGAGAATTTAACCCATTATGTTCACTGCTTCATTTGACACATTTAAAGGGTTTTAGGAATGGATTAAATGCTGTAGAAAATAGACTGGAGTGAAGCAGTTTATGCTTCAGGCTTATTTTATAAATATATAGGGTCGGTTTCGCAGACAGAATTTAAGCCTAGTCCTGGACTTTTTTAGACCAAGACTAGGCTTAATCCTTGTCCACGAAACCAGCCCATAGTCTTAAATCCACATGGATATTAACAAGCTACATTGTTACATGTAATCTTCTGGGACAACAATATTTTATAATTTTATTGTAGTCTATGGATTGCTAACACTCCAACTCTACTGCTTAAACGAAAATCTAAACCAGCTAATAATTAAAAAAAGACGGTCATGTTAGTTTTCGATAACTCTATATTGTATTTATTTTATATGAGGGAGGGGAGAACTGAGACGAGGTCATTCAGCCTAATTTGTTTTGATGCCCAAAACCCCTGGGCAGTGTTGTCTGTGGACAGAGCAGCTTGCAGATGCACTTCATCACATGATTGATAGATAAGACTATTCATGGTTTTAGATGAGTCAATTGATTTGGGCTGGTGACGGGTCCCCTGACATAATTAAAACAGCATTTGATGATTAATGTATTCAAGGAGGTCAAAATAGTGTCTAATTTTGCAGTCTGATTTTCAAAAAATTGCTTAAAGACCTTACACTGGTGCTACATGCAAGTAAAAAAATATATACAGTATATACTGTTCACCAAGTCCTAAACTAATCATTTAGATGATATCAAGATTAGTAGCCTTGACGGTTCTGTTACAGAACATGTTCCATACCACAACTACCACGGGATTTGTTTAAATAAAGAGATCTACAGAATCTTTCAAAAATCACCTTACTTAGTTTTTTGAAGAAGCTGTGTATTATAATTGGTTACTTTAATAGAAAGATAAACATGTCTGTTTTATCAGCATAAAATTGGACTTGCACAAGTACTACATATGCATGCCTCAGCTTCAGAACTAAAACGTTTGGATGTAAACTATCATGCGCTATATGGTGAATTCTGGAATGAACTTTCACACACATCCTTGTCTTTTATACACTTTTTCTGGCAGGGACTCCAGTAGGGTCAGACTTTGGCTGACATTTTTACAGAAGGCTTTAATACATAAACCTCTAATCCATCTATGAACATCTGCAGTTTTCCAGCTTCTTGGAAAGCTCTGCAGAGTATCTTTAAGCTAGAAGCCTTGTTCCTATAGGGCATTAGTCAGCTCTTACCCTACAAGGGCCTGAGCCTGCTGGTTTTCTGTTCTACCTCATCATTAATTACACTCGCCTGGTGTTCCAGGTCTAAATAAGTCTCAGATTACAGGGTTGTAAGGAAAAGATGGAGTGTAACTGGCTTCGACGGCCAGAGTTTAATATGAGGGCGATATGAAAAATTAAAATACATGATAAATAAACCATTTATTTTTCAGTGCAGTTGTTGTTCATCAATGTGTTTTTCATATTGGTGTGTTTTTAATTTGCTATAACACAGGGCTCAGCTGCAAAAGAGACCTATATCTCAGATGGATTTCTCTGTAGAAAGGTAAACAAAAATGTAGCCGTCACATTTGAAACACAAAACCTAAAGACAAAATTGACAAATAAAACAAAAAGAAGCCGAACATGAAGTCAATAATACCATGGAGGTAGCAATAATATATCATAGATGTCATTTAGATGCACGTAGCTAAAATAGTTAAAGGTTTAGCACCTATCTATGAATAGGTTTAGAATGGTGTTTGAAATGGTTCACTCAGATGCCAGCAACTAACATTAAACTGTAATTGAGAGCCATGTCACCCATGTGAACATTAGATAAATGCCTCTTCTGGCCAGCGGGCTATCATTTAACTGTTTGCTGCTTGTGTCCAACAAGGACTGTTAGTGCAGGGAGTGTGGTGAAAATGTCATGCAGGGTCATAGAGGGTTAATTCATGCGGGGGGGCCTTGGTTGTGCTGCTCAAGCAAAAAACGAAATGCTGCAATGACTGGGCACCTCCCGGGAGACTCCGTCTGGAAGCAGCTATCATCACTTCTCGCCAGTCATGTCACAACCTCCTGAACCACATTTCACAGAGGACTTGAGAACATGAAAGGTGGAAATCAGAGGGGGTAGCTCAGCCATTTTCTTAGGGAAATCTAAAGGTGCAGTTTTATTCATCAGCAGAAGCAGAGATTTCATCGGTCAGGGGCCTCCAGTGGTTCTGACACTCTCCTCACCGCCTGTTTGCCACACATTCTCCATCAGTGTCTTTCCTCCCAGGTATTGGGCAATACAGGGAACAATACCTCCAAACAATACAGCACTCAGCCTTGGTCAGGATGTTTAGAAATTATGCAGAGGTGAGCTTTTTTTTCGTTTTACAGTGTTGATAGCTTGCTGCTACGATGACACATGGTAGTCTGGTACTGTTACATTTGATTCAGAGGTGCTTTTCCGGGGGAAGTGTTGACTAGCCTGACTAACCGTTCACACATCTCTGGCCAAAAGCCTCACTACAGAATGTATGGAAAATGTATAGAGTGGCAATATCGATATTTATATTTATACATTTATTTATAAATTTATAAAAATATAAGGACAACTAGACATGTACAGATTTTCTATACCCCCTCCCCAGCCCCCCCTTCATCCAGCACAGCTGACCCTCCCCGATCCCCCCATGCCCATCCCTCCCCTCACCCAGTCCTCAATCCCGTCCCCCACACAGACAACCTAACAGAAATACACACCACAACGAGACAGAGACAAAAAATTTAAATAACTAAATAAATCAAGAGTGCAGAGAATAAACAGAGAGATGACAAACCAAAACAAAAATAAACAATAGAGTCCAAATGAAATGTCAGAGGGGAGCTAATAAAATAAGAAATAGAAATCTGCCATTTATCTACAAATTTGGAATGTGATCCCTCAGTGAATACTTAATCAAGTTGCAAAAAAAAGCCATTGAGAAATTGAGTGAGGCTGGGGAGACTTCCACTCTAACAGAATCCTACGTCGAGCTAGTAGTAATTAAAAGGTAACAATGTCTGCATTTTTATAACTTAACGAGAGCAAGTCTTCTGGCACAACAAAAACAGCTATCAGGGGAGCAGGTGAATCTGAAGTACTTTAGATGAGACCTGGAAGATAGAGTCACGGGCACTTTTAAATTCATGTTGTGTCATGACTCAACAGGCAAATACTTTGAAAACTTGTGTTTAAGTTTGTGCCCTTCCTCTCAACATAACTGTCCCTAGCCTATGCTTCCTTCTGTCCTTAATATCATTGAATTAAATACCACACACGTCATAATAAAATGTATTAATTGCTACTTTCTTTCATCTCTTTAGTTTACACCTATTTCTACAAAGGCAAAGACTACTGGAAGTTTGACAACCAGAAGCTGACGGTAGAGCCGGGCTACCCCAAATCAATTGTGAAGGACTGGATGGGCTGCCACCAGTCGGATATGGAGAGGAACAAGGACCGTCAGCTTCCCCATGATGATGTAGACATCATGGTGACCATCAACGATGTGCCCAGCACCGTCAACGCCATCGCCGTGGTCATCCCCTGCATTCTGTCACTCTGCATTCTTGTCCTGGTCTACACTATCTTCCAGTTCAAAAACAAAGGGGTGCAACAGAACGTGACCTTCTACAAGCATCCTGTCCAGGAGTGGGTATGACAAGCTTAGGCCGCGTGCCGCCACTAAAGACACGATATTGCGTTGAGAGGGCTACAAAAAAAACTCTCAGAGCACCATGTGACCAGTGCCTGTCTCGCACAACCCCTTATCGAGGAAGGGGGGATGAGGGTTGTTACTTATTTGTCTCTCCCCCCTGATGAAGACACTTAGATGAACATAAAAGTTAAGGTGACGTTAAGGGCGTTTTGAGGCCAAGGACAGAGCAGAGCCAGTCGGATTGCAACTCTTGTCTATCAGTTGTCTTTTCTGTCTGTTTAAGTGGGGACTGTCAGACATACATTTACCTCGATCGAACTCCCACACACTGTTTCTCAGGGAGAGAGAGAGAGAGAGAAAGAGGGTGCGCCTAGCCCTCAAATAGCCAGGTACCAGCAATCTTCCAATATCAACTTGTACGTGAACTTCAAGTATTAACAAGATATTTCAAGAACATTTTTAAACTTGAAAAAAAATGTAGGTAGAAAGGCCATAGAAAAGATTACCAAGGATTTCTGGGGAACATAAAATGATTTTTTTTCTTCAGTTAAAGGGTATTGAGGAGAGAATACAGGTTTTCATTGCAAACGTAAAATTAATGTCTTCACATCCAGACCTTTGCCTCTATTAAAGGACCCATCTAAGCAAGGAGAAAGCTGACATGTAAGAAGGTCCACCCCTATCCAGACAACACCCAGCTTCTTTATCTGGACATTGGGATGTAGGTAAAAGCCAGTCAGCGTTTAAAACCATCGGCCACAGTTACTTTTCTTTGAACTATGCTTTTGTAATGTGGTTTGACATGACGCTTTCAACAAAAAGGATTCCGCATGGCCGTTTCAATATGCTCAGCATGTCAAACCAATATCGACTTGGCACAATAAACTGCTGTTGAGTCGTAATTTCACTCCGCTTCATTGCTTAGTCTTATTGTCACTTTCTCTCGTCCTTCAACTCTCCCTCTGTAGAGCTAACACTCTTCATTGGAGTCCTGTCCTCATGATCTATATGATTGTTTTTAACCTCACGCTCAATGGTAAAGCACTGCTGTGATGTTAAAAACAAAGCACTGGACAAACTGTTCTTGTACTGGGGTACATAAGTAGGTACACATCATGCACTGAGATACCGGTAATAGGATAATGTCAATTTTTATCTCTGAAGGCTATGACAGGTTTTCCTGAATTGATTAAAATAAATATGGAGATGGCCCATGGTAAAAGCAAAGCTCTTTATTGAGTTTTATTTGCTGATCATATCCCTGTATTTTTTGTTTTCTACTGGTTTGCTACATCATGTTCTCATCTTATCGAGGAAATGTTAATGAGGTAGCCAAAACTGAAACCAGATACAGTCTTTGATACAGTATTTTCTGACTTAACTTTGACCCCAATGGGGTTTTGTACCATCCAACACTATCACACTATGTAATTTTTAACCACATGCCTTGACATGCTTTTTTAAAATGTGTTTTAATTGTTTTAGATAGCTGTTGAAATGACTTGAGGATGATTTATCAAATGCAGTTCAGATGTAACACTGAGGAGCAGAAGTGAATGTCCATCTCTGGTTGTATTTATCCTTTGGATCTACAGTGTGCAGACTAATAGACTCTGCTGACAAAGACCTTTTGTTCAAGTGTGAAGTTCTAATGAAAAAACTTGTGACATTCTGGCTTTGTACTACTCCTCGTCCATCAAATACGGTACATGAAAACTGGCAAATGGGAAGTTAATTCAATCTCGATACATGCATCAAATTTAAAGAACCAAAAGGGATAATGATCTTTTTTCAGCTACAATAAAAGACCCATGGCATAGCTTACCCTTGATGTTGCACAGTGATTACAGTTAATAAATCATTGTTCTAGTCAAAGGATTATATTTTTGAGATTAGGTGGAATTCTGGACATTTTTCTGTGAGTAGGCTATGTGCTAATAATCTTTGGACAATATTTATTGTTAGGGCTGCGGTTTTATTATGAGTGATGTTCAAACTAAGTTTTCCTGTAAACAACAAGGCAATACCAATTGTCATGTTGAAAATTGATATTGGTTTGAAGCAATTATTTATGAGCAAATAATAATATTCATAATTAATTTCACATATGCTGTAGATAGCGTGTATCTAAATAAAATACATGACAACTTTATAAATTGTAAAATTGCTTCACATAATTCCATTTTAATATCAGCCCCCCCCCCCGCCTCAAGAGGAATGGTTTAGAACACTAATGACCGGTAGACAAACAAATGCGATTAGCATGGCCTGTTGCATGGGAATACGGGAGTTCTATAATTTGTTTTAATACGCTGAAATACAAACTGTTTATTAGGCCACTGTATTACGAGAGAAAATTCAGATTTTTGTATGGGGATTTGTATGCAATTTGATGTCTTAAATGAAATGTTGCTTATTACAAAAATTTATTTAGCTGCTATAGCTATAGTTAGCATGATGGCAGGTAATACTATGAGCTGTTTGTTGTACATATTTCTTCCTTCATGTCACCAAATTGTTTCCCAAGTTGTGACCACCATGTATTAGCATCCTGCGTTAGACTTCAGAGGTGGGACCTTAACAAGAATGTAGTATTTATCTTTACTGAACAAGTTTTAATTAAATCGATTATGGAAATTCACCTTAGCCTAAAAAACGATGGATATAGAAATTAAATTGAGGCCTCACATTATAGGATATTACCCAGATAGAAATACTAAACATTATAGAATTTCCTATATAAATGTATTGTATTTTTTATAAATTGCAGTACACTGAAGAATATTACAATACATTCTGTAGTATTCCTTTATCATGTATAGGATTTTTTTGTTGGGATTTTTGTATACTTGACCATCTGAAGAATGTTGATTTGTACATATTTACACTGTAGAATAGTTTGACCATGTACTACTTACAAATGTTTGTAGTATACTATAGAATACTATACTTCAAACTGTATTTCCTGTACAACTGTGGGTTTTCCTTCAAAGGGTTATTGCAATTTAGTACTTTTAAACAATACAATGACCTAAACTATTATCCAATACAACGGATAATCTTTAATTGTCACAGCATTTTTTTCACATTTGGAATTATGGTTGACTTGCGAAAAGAGAACAAGATATTTAACTTTTTTTTACATTATACTGTACTACAGTACGTATGTTTTACAGTTTTGTAGAATAATGTATTTCACAGTTAAGTATTGCTTCTGTAGTACTCAATATAATTTTGTAGTTCTTATTATACTGCTACTATCTAATAATATGCTTATATGTAATTAGCGTTTTCTCTGCCTGTTTTCCTCCCCCACATCTCAATTTGTGTCAATTTGAGCGGGAAAACAAAAAGGCCATCATAGGCCAAATATAGGGTTCCTTACAGAACCTAATATTATAGCCATTTAAAACTCAGTTCTCTCAAAATCTGCTCTTTTATTATTAGTCCAGTAGTTGGCTTCAAAGACGAAGTGCAAAAAGATTATGCAATATAATAATAATAAATAAAAAAACATGAATCTAAAGAACAGCCCTTAGCCATGAAATATTGACCATTTACCACACATGCTTTATTTGCTTCAGTTGACTAGAGTCATGTCAGCATAAGCCCTAAATATTACTGTAAGCTTTAGTCATATCCACAAAACGCTACAGTAAATACTACAGTATTAACAAAAGTTTTTGTAAAAAGAAATAATAAAATGTTAAATGTGGTATTATACAGTAATACTACGAAACATTTGCAATTATGTTTAAGGTGCTCTGGATAAGAGTATCAAGTAATTAATGCAATATATCAACGGTAATATTTCAGAATGCTATAGTATTTTTACATGCTTGAAAGTATGGTAATAACCAAATCTAGACTTTCAGATCTGTTGGTTTACTTGTAAGCATCCATTTACAGGACATTCACTGGACATTCACTTCTGCTCTCTACAGGTTGTAATAACATAGCTGCATCTTTCTACTTACAGACAATGAGCTGTGCGGAGGGTCTACCTTTGGTACTGAAAGAATTGTTTTCCATTTGTTATATCTGTCATTTAACTAGCCCATGAAATCTAAAATGTTTTAGATACAGCTCTGGAAAGAATTAAGAGACAGCAATATAATAGTCATTCAGAAATTGATAAATGGTAAAAATAACAAAAATGATGCAGTGTTGTCGAACCTCGAATAACGTACAGAAAATAAGGTAATATTAATTTTTAAACAACACAATACTAATGTTAACTTAGGTTGAGTTCAGAAATCATAATTTGGTTGAATAATAATAATTGTATCATAACAATAATTGGCTTTCATGCGTCTTGCATGCGCTCCACCAGTCTTTCACATTGATGTTGTGTGGTTTATGCAACTCCTTCCGCTAAATTCAAGCAGCTCTGCTTTATTTGAGGGCTTGTGACCATCCATATTCCACTTGATCACATTCCAGAGGATTTCAATGGGATTCATTTTAGAAGAAATTGCAGTGGTCTCATATTAATATTTCCCAGAATAGAAAAGCAGGTATGGTAGTCTGGTCAATGATACAAAAATTGTAATGGGAATTATGAACAAGGCACTTTGATCATGTGCTCAGCCAGGAGCCCAGACCCTCCACAGCAGATGTTACTTAACACTGCTCTCCTCCTAAAAATCTAAAGAAGTTACTGCAGTTATGGTTTCTTCCTTACATTGAGTGCTGTGTTTGCAGTGCCACATCACTTCTTCTCTCAGTCCATCAAAACAATCAAAGTTAAACATCTCTAAATCGCAGACATGCATCAGCAAAACCATCAGCTGAGAGAAACATCAGTTATTGTGTGTAACATCCCTAAAGACTATGAGATGAGTCTGAGAATGGGATCATGCTACCTATCAGGCTCCGCCCACAATGACTCTCCATATGGTTGATGCTTCAACAGCTCTCTAGTTTTATATAGCACTGAATGTGGAAACCATGTACTACTAAGAAGCACCACAGCCCTTCTGTCTGGTATTTTGCTTTGTCTCTGAGGACTTGAATGTTCATCAGATACATCTCCAGTAAATATGTGTTTTATTCCTGTGAGGAAACTGCAACTGGAAAAAGACATGTATTCACTGTATTTCACTACTCAAGTTATTGTTCCCTAACCTGGTCTAGTCTTCCAAACTTCTGCTGTTCGTAAGATCTTGACTGAAACAGTGTAAATGTCTGGCCATGTCGCTGTCTGCCTTAATAGCCACTGCTGGTACTTCTGGAAGTTGTGCCTTGTCATAAACTTTGCGGTGGCTTGCTCAATTGTGCTTTTTTTAGTTGATGTACATATACTGTACCTCTTGAAGCTTGTTTCTTTTAAGGATAATATCCAACTTAACATTTGTATAGTTGATTTTTTATAACTATTGGTTTGCAATGTTTATTTCCTTCTGTATTTCAAACACTACAGAAATCAACTTAATTTGAGGATTTTGTTCTCTATTATCTTGTATTTGTCATCTTCTGGTTTCTTTTCTAGCAGTTTGGCTAGTGGCAGAGACATAGCACGGAATAAGAGCAGATCATCAATGTGTGTGCCCATCATTTAATGGCTTCAGGCTGCAGGGAACAACACAAGGAATAGAGATGTTCAATTTCTCCCACACTGTCAGAACATACATTTGTACCTGATTGCCTTCCTCTATTTGAAAACCTCAGACTTCTAGGCCGATGTTTATGTCTATGAGCCAGGCTCCCTAGGCATACAATATTTCCTGGTATTTTTTTGTTCTAATTCACTGGATTCGGAAAGGGTGTGATAGTAGGTGCAGAATACATATAGCAATGTGTCAGTCTTTTTCATGACCCATTTTAGTTGAAAACAAAGTTATTGCCTACTCATACACTTTACAATACACTATTGGAAAATATTAAGTTATCAGCTCCACATTCAAAATGTTGACCTTTTACCTTCCAACTTTAGGGATGTAGCCTTTCAAAAAAATACTTATGAGTCCCCAGGCTCCAGGACTAATAGGCCAACACTGTATGGATTAATGTTTCCAACAGAGGTTTAAAAAATATTATTAGTATAACAGACAGGATCTTAACCTGGGTCTCCCAAGGGATAAAACAACATTTTGACCGTTAAAACAAGGGTAACCGTTCCTGGTCCAGGGGCCCTAAATGAGTACCCAGTTTGCCCTACAACTCACACACTTGATTCAACAAATCATCAAGCCTTTCATTTAAATCAGGTAGGTAGGTGAGTTCAAGGGCAAAAACAAAACTGTACACCCCTTTGGGGAAACTGAACCAGGATTGGGTGACAGTGGGTTAGACCAGAATTGAATTCCTCTTGAAGTGATTGTCTTTTGAAGTCACAGGCAGAGTGCTACATCTTCACAAGACCGTTACGGTGACCCAATGTCTGCTATATACACCCCCCACCACCCGAAAACATTACTGTGACTTTCATCCTCAGAAATGTTTTCAAAAGTTGTTTTTATGGAGATTATAAAAGCCACTCAAACTGGAGGTGGATCGTGTAAACTAACTAAACCTACTACAATGGCTAAGAAGCCCATGTTATTCGAATAGCTGAAGTATTCCTTATAATATCACATTTCAATTAAAATCCCAATAAATGGGCAAGCTACGGAGCATTATTAGTCAGGCATTGTTCTTTGAAGAACATTATACAGGCAAAACAATTTTCAATCTGTGTGGTTATCATGTTGCTAAATCACATTGTGGAAGAAAGAGCCAATTCACTCACATTACAAAAAGGACATTTTATAGTGGATTTTAAATGTAATTTCAAGCATAATTTGTTTGTTGATTCAATCACAATTCTTCAGTGTACCAACAGAGTAGTCAAGGCAAAACTGTGTAATGTATATATTTCCTGAAATGTAAAATATGACCTGACAAAGAGTACCAATATACCACTGCATATTGGGAATGGTTGCTCATTCAGATGTGTTTAATTGAGGGACTTGTTCATATGACATTGACTTGAAATTGTTTATTGAATTTATGAAGGTAAAATGTACATGATTTTTTATTCTAAAGTGGAAAATGCCTCTTTTCTATTTCTCTTATTTATTGAACTGGGATCTTCTCTTAAAGGGGGGGAAATATCCTCTGTTAAGGGTAGGCCTGTGGCTTAAGACAACAGTGAGTTGCCTTTAACTTGCCTGTTGTTGCCTTTAGTTTCAAATGTTCTTTTTCATAAAAGAATAATAGAATGAGACATATCAGAAGTTAAGACATTTAAAGTCATTACATAATAAAATTCTTTGGATACAACTGATCAGAGGAAATTTTATTATAGCTTTAAAATAGATTCACAGTATAGGTTTCTTAAAGGTTTTCTGTACATACACATTTTTTGTTGATTAATAGATTTGTTAAAAACACAGAACATGGTCAACTTTTCTCATGCAAACTGCAATATTTTCTTCAATTCTTAGAATGATTTTATTTAAAAAAATCACAAACAATCAGCTCGTGTAAATACACAGTGATGACATACCTAAGTTTTGAACACTATGTTTCTTTCTTGAAGCTAATAATTTGCACAAAGATTATTACCATTAGAGAAGATGCTTATATGAAATAGGCATGATTAATGTTTATGTTGAAAGATATAATTCAATCTTTATTTTTTTTATAAATTCATTTTCATTCTTAAAAGATTGAATACAATCTTTACTTTGTGTTCAGTTTAATTTGAACAGTTCCACGCTGTATATCTAACAATGTCACCATGTTCTAATAACAAAGAAATGTCAATAAAAGAAAGTGAAAACAGATTTGGCTGTGCAGTTGTCTTGTGTCATAACTGTGGTCAGTACCAGTTGTCTTGTGTCATAACTGTTGTCAGTACCAGTTGTCTTGTGTCATAACTGTTGTCAGTACCAGTTGTCTTGTGTCATAACTGTTGTCAGTACCAGTTGTCTTGTGTCATAACTGTTGTCAGTACCAGTTGTCTTGTGTCATAACTGTTGTCAGTACCAGTTGTCTTTTGTCATAACTGTTGTCAGTACCAGTTGTCTTGTGTCATAACTGTGGTCAGTACCAGTTG
>JACXGM010006319.1:21008-33258 GCA_016801145.1 Umbra pygmaea | reverse complement strand
AGGCAAGAACACTTAATAATATATATGTCGGATAATAGTATGTGTTCCTTGCCAAAGGCAAGAACACTTAATAATATATATGTCGGATAATAGTATGTGTTCCTTGCCAAAGGCAAGAACACTTAATAATATATATGTCGGATAATAGTATGTGTTCCTTGCCAAAGGCAAGAACACTTAATAATATATATGTCGGATAGTAGTATGTGTTCCTTGCCAAAGGCAAGAACACTTAATAATATATATGTCGGATAATAGTATGTTCCTTGCCAAAGGCAAGAACACTTAATAATAATATATATGTCGGATAATAGTATGTGTTCCTTGCCAAAGGCAAGAACACTTAATAATATATATGTCGGATAATAGTATGTGTTCCTTGCCAAAGGCAAGAACACTTAATATATATGTCGGATAATAGTATGTGTTCCTTGCCAAAGGCAAGAACACTTAATGAAATAACAACATAACATACCCTTTTGATGCGGCATTCGGTGTGTACAGGCAGGTGCTCCGTCATGTTGTTTCCTTTGTTGTCAAAATGCTTCATCATGTAACTCCAATGGAATCGTCAGAATCTCCGTCAGGGAGAATATTTACAGTCCAATTTTCCTTTGCTAGTACTACCTAAGCCTATGTAACTGAATATTTCTTGATAGAACCTGCCATGTTGAGAAATTATGTTGTAATCCGTCAAAAACCGAGAGCAGTTCAACCACAATGCGCAAAGTGTGTGTAATTGAACAAAACAGAAAACTTACTTTGAACAGATACGCGTTTAAATATTTCCTGTTCGGATTGGTCGATTTCAACATGTGACATGTCTATGGAAAGGTCTTTCTCACCAGAATAGAGTGAAAAACACCTTAGGGCGATGTGTTACTTCATTTTTTCAGTAGATGGGGAGAGAGACCTTATGTTGTGCTTTGAGCTTCGACAGGCAGTCAATGAACAGGTTAAACAAGGTTAGCCAAAGTTACCTGCAGAAATGAGAGTTTACTAATGGAGCTGACATGGTGCTCATGTTCTTCACTTTGCAAAACTTTTGCTTGCTAGATGGAAACACGTTTCACCAAACGGACACATGGTGGGGGGGTCAAGGAGATTGAAGTTCTAGACCTCAGTATGGAAGAGGGAAACAAAGACCTGATAGTTGCAGAAGTGGTGAATGAGGAAGAGCCCCTTGAAGAGGTTTCTGTTTTACCCCAAAAAAGCTGGTCAGATATTCCCCAAGGAAATTATAATTAGTAATTTTTGTGTAAGTTACCACTTTCCTGGAGGGTTTGAAATGAACACCTGCCACCAGCTCAATAAGTTACTGGTAGCATAGGCCTATATTGGATCTGGGCTACATTTTTGGCAGCAGATTGCCAACCTGTGTTCAATCTGTTCATCAAGAAGTCCTTTGTCTGATTGTAGCACATCCACAAGCCATTGTATCTGGTTGAAAAATATATTTTTTAAATTGCCATGAAGTGAAAACAAATAATTTTTGTTTTACCTCATCTGCTCAAAAGTATAAATGTCTTCTGAATAGCAACATTCGTGGGCTTCATCCACATTTTTTTTTAAGGGATGAGTTTACTTGTAAATATGTTACTATATGTTTAGTCCAGATAAAATATAAATACAATGTTGTTTATTGTACTGCACTTTATTAGGGCTGACCCCATTCAGTCGACTGGTTGATTGTTTGGTCGATATGACATTGGTTGGCTAAGAGTTTTTTAGTCAAGCAGCCATTGGAGCTATAACCTTCAAAATGCCCTTTTCTCAGTATATTATTTTTTGTCTAGTAATTTGAATGTTGCATTCGAAAGCAGTGGCAAAGTAAATACACACTGCTGGGTGTTAGATTTTTTAAAGTCAATGACGTCGTACATTCATCATTCATTAGGAGAATGCTAGCGTGTTATGGGGAACAACGACTCAACCTGTAAGAAATTGAAAGGACATAAGTACTTGTTCATTCAACTTTCAACCTATAATCCATGTTGAACTTGCAAAAACTGCAATCAAATCTGATATTTCTCAACAACAATCAGGCGAAAGAGACAAATGTAGCCGTCTAGCTCCATAGACTCCCATTCGTTTTTTGCACTCACCTGCGATCACCCCCAGTGGAACTCTGGTGGAACTGCAACCAAAATTTGGTTCAATGGGGTTTAATAGGGACAGACTCTTCCCTAGACAGGCTCTGATAATGGTCTCTTGTAAAACCGTGGTAAACTGTGGAACCTTGAAAACGTTACATCCCTACTACACAGTTCTCTGCCTGCACCGTAAGCAGCAGGGGACATTCTCAGGGCTGTAGAAAAAAAAGCCTTGATTTACTTTGCATACACAATCACATTTGTTTACCCCCCTAATTGTTGCAGGGGCACCAACAGGGGCGTTGGAGTTGGCCAAAGTCAAACAACAAACAAAGATGGATCAACAAAAGATTCAAAACCTTGAGGAACGCGTTAAATTCCTGGAGGAGGCCAACAGAGACCTGAAAAATGACAAGGACTTTCTACTTGCCCAAATTAAGGGAGCCCCTGGGGTGCCTTCATCTACTGGCAAGTCAGGTACAATGGCAATATATGTTATTCATGCAGTGCTAGATATTCGGGGTTAGACTAGATGTTCACTTAAGTCGTGGATGAGCAAAATAGCCTGACTTTTTATTATATTATTAAAGGTACACTGTGTAGTGTTCTAAGTATTTTATTACCTAAAATCAATTTCTTCATTATAAATGTCCTCATTGGTGTAAAATTAACTCTGTCAATGATCTGATTTATCCTCGTAAATGAAGAACTATTTACATTGGCCAGACAAGTCCACGGAAGCTTCCATGTCGTTCCGTCATTTTGAAAAACTATAATTGCAAAGAGGACATAAAGCACTAGCCTACCTGTCAAGCTAATCCACAATGCGTTTTCGTTCAGAGCCAGCACCACGTGACTGAAACCAGCTGAAACAGATAGGGTGATCAGTGAAAGGTGCTTGTCACTGCCCCAGCAAATTTGAAAGCCTGCACTTCAGTGCAGACATATTGTCATAGCTTCTTGTTACATTACAACTACCAGTTGCAACGCACATTTGAAAAAGCGAGGCGCTAGAGAGCACTATTCTTTTGAATGCAAAATACAATTTCACTGCTAGATGGGAGAAATTCCTACACAGTGTACCTTTAAAGATGGTACCCAATACACAATAAGATGTCTTCTACATGATCATAGTCTATGTATACTATATAAAGCTATTACTTGGAAGTCGCTTTGGATAAAAGCAACTACTAAATCAGTGATTAATTGTAATGTTACTTTCAGACCATACACGAATTGAGCATCTGGAGCGAGTCATTTCCATGTTAGTTCTGAGTAAAGACACGTTTACGTGCGTCAGGAAGTCTTACAGCTCGATAGATGCGTTTAGCGTGGCGCGATGTACGTGATTCCACCTCATTCGCCCGTCCTGTTTGCGCGAAAGATGCAAATTGAGCTTTTGGTGCAATACACACATTACGCACAAGTGATTTCATTCAGTGCTTTTTGTGCATTCACGAGTTTGAAACAAATTGGCGTCTGACGCCCTAGTTGAAAAATCTGAACTTCTGCGTCTGTTTCGTGCCACATTAAATAGTAGCCTGCTTCTTGCTGTCAAACTCCTGCCCGTACTCATTCAACATGGAGGAACAGCTGATATGTGCAATGAGCAGTAAATAGTTTGTACATATTGTACATTTTTCAGTTCATAACGTTATTGCATGTTTGGTCTCAATAAATTATTTTAAATGCCTGGTGTGGTTCTAATGTACAAAAAAGCAAATCTTTTATCACATAACTTGATTTCAATACATGAGACAATTATTTTGTATTGAATGCTATTTATTCCATATCTAAATCTAGATTATATAAAACACTATTATTCTAATGTAAAGACAACCAACATAGTTTAGTGTAACATAGATTGTGCCTGTACAGTGTTGTGAGAAATAAATCTGGTTAAATACTTTTGGAGGCTGGCTCCATTTATCATCAAAACAAAAATTTTGCACTAATAACCTGAAAAAAGAAATGGCACAGACCTATAGAATTATTCAGCCATCCGTGCAACTTGACGTAATGAATCTGACATGCGGTCACTGAAACTCACAGTATCTACTCACTGTTTGAGGATCTATTCCGTACCACAAAATGTTGACATGCTACAGTCCCCTAATATCCAGAAAGCGTAAAGAGAGGCAGAGGCACAATTTTTATAAGAATAAATATATTGTCCTATAAATAAACTCCACATAATGTATTGGATGCCTGGCATATTAAATAAATGCATGTTGTCTTTGTGGAATGGATGATCACGAGTAGGAGTCAGTCAGAGATCAGGCAGGAGTGCTGTGCTGATCTTGAATAGAGCAATAGATTGGACTTGGTATATAGGGCTGGCAGGGGTTCGGTACACAGGAGGTCTACTAGGCAGCGGTACAAGGAGCAGGCAGAGATGTCATCGGGAAGCAGGCTTGAGTTTGGTACACTGTTGGTAGGTAATCACAGGCAAAGGCACAAAAGGGTAATCCAAAAACAGGTAATCCAATACTCAGAAATAATCGTCGAACCAGGTAATCATAGAAGGAATACAGAATGCTCAGTATGCTGACTCACGTACAAGCAATACCTCACAGTGAGGGGAGCTGGTCGATGTAACACGCGCAAGTATATCGACGTGTCCTGCTATGTGAGAGATACATTTGTGAAGTAAGTATTTGCGTTAAAACAAATGGTCTTTCACATTGAAAACTCATAAATATGGAAGTTGAATTGTTTTTTGTCCAAATTTTTTTATGACAGAAACCAGCTGCATGGTTTCCAAAAATTTCTCTGCAAACAAGGAGAATGCCAGCTTGCGCTTCTTCATGATCTCTGTCACAATTTGCTCTATAAATACATTCTTAATCAGCAGAGGATGTCAGATTAAGAAAATATAATTGATAGAGCCATGCTGTTATGAATGACCAGGTGAAGGGAGTGTACACCTAAACAGTCATCAATTAATTGAAAACAAAGAGTCAAATGTATTCCTTATGGTCAATGGTTATTTATTATGTCCTTTACCTGGTCATAGGTTTTAATTAAAAACTTCCCAAAATGGATGAGCCCAGCTTTGCCTTTTTACTTTGGACTTTTTACAATGCTGAACATTTGACGCAAAATGTGTTAGAGCAATATTAACAAATTAATTGTGCTGTCCCTTAATCATAGTTTTAAGAGTATGGTGATTTGTCTACTGTATGTCTCTTTGGGGAAAATGCCTGGTGCCGCCGCTGAGCAGGTGCCTCTCTCCCCTCCGAACACCTCAATTCTGCCTCAAACATGCATCTATTTTGCTCCAGATGCTTGCTTTATTCACACGTCCCATTCGCTTTGGACAAGCGAGTGGATTCAAATTGTTCAAGCGTCCAACTAGACGCGATAGAAGCAAATTTCATGCTCAATTCGCATTCGGTCTCAACATTAGAGTTACCCTATATTGCAAAAGGCATAATTTGAGTTGTTTGAGCTTTGTTTAATTACACACCTCTCTGCCTGTCCACCTACCCTTCCACCCCCCACCCCTTCTCATAGGCTCTAAAAAGACTACTCAGGTTCCATCTTCAACTTCAACGTCTCCCGCCCCCTCCTCTTCATCCTCAGACTCTAGCTCATCATCCTCAGAAGAAGAGAAGAAAAAGAAGAAGACCAAGAAGTCAAAGAAACACACTGATTCACACATCCGTTCAAGAAGTAAGCACAGGCTTTGATTCTCTTTACATTAAGAAGGTATCTTACCCTTAAGTTAGAGATTACTTAACTATCTTCGTATTTGTATGAAAAGCAGCTACTAAAATGGGCTAAATTGGGCTAATTAATAAACAGCGAAAGCCTAAGCGTTGATAGGTCACAATTGACTGCTGTCTTCAAGATCATCCACAGATTTTCAATTGAATTTACTAGGTCAGAGCTCTGACATGGCCACTCAAGGACATTCACCTTCCTATCTATACAGGTCCTTCTCAAGAAATTAGCATATTGTGATAAAGTTCATTATTTTCCATAATGTAATGATAAAAATTAAACTTTAATATATTTTAGAATCATTTCACACCAACTGAAATATTTCAGGTAATTTATTGTTTTAAAACTGATGATTTTGGCATACAGCTCATGAAAACCCAAAATTCCTATCTCAAAGAATTAGTATATCATGAAAAGGGTCTCTAAACGAACTATTAACCTAATCATCTGAATCAACTAATTAACCCTAAACACCTGCAAAAGATTCCTGAGGCTTTTAAAAACTCCCAGCCTGTTTCATTACTCAAAACCGCAATCATGGGTAAGACTGGCGACCTGACTGCTGTCCAGAAGGCCATCATTGACACCCTCAAGCAAGAGGGTAAGAAACAGAAAAAAAATTCTGAACAAATAGGCTGTTCCCAGAGTGCTGTTTCAAGGCACCTCAGTGGGAAGTCTGTGGGAAGGAATAAGTGTTGCAAAAAACACTTCACAACGACAAGAGGTGACCGGACCCTGAGGAAGATTGTGGAGAAGGACCGATTCCAGACCTTGGATGACCTGCGGATGCAGTGTACTGAGTCTGGAGTAGAAAGATCCAGAGCCAACGTGCACAGGCATGTGCAGGAAATGGGCTACAGGTGCCGCATTCCCCAGGTCAAGCCACTTTTGAACCAGAAACAGCGGCAGAAGCGCCTGACCTGGGCTACAGAGAAGAAGCACAACAAAACAACAACAAATTTTGCATGTCATTCGAAATCAAGGTGCCAGAGTCTGGAGGAAGACTGGGGAGAAGGAAATGCCAAAATGCCTGAAGTCCAGTGTCAAGTACCCACAGTCAGTCTGGGGTGCCATGTCAGCTGCTGGTGTTGGTCCACTGTGTTTTCTCAAGGGCAGGGTCAATGCAGCTAGCTATGAGGAGATTTTGGAGCATTTCATGCTTCCATCTGCTGAAAAGCTTCATGGAGATGAAGATTTCATTTTTCAGCACGACCTGGCACCTGCTCACAGTGCCAAAACCACTGGTAAATAGTTTACTGACCATGGTATTACTGTGCTCCATTGGCCTCTGTGGCAATTCTCCTGACCTGAACTCCATAGAGAATCTGTGGGATATTGTGAAGAGGAAGTTTAGAGCCGCAAGACCCAACACTCTGGATGAGCTTAAGGCCGCTATCGAAGCATCCTGGGCCTCCATTACACCTCAGCAGTGCCACAGGCTGATTGCCTCCATGCCACGCAGTCATTGAAGCAGTCATTTCTGGAAAAGGATTTCAGACCAATTATTGAGTGCATAACTGAACATAATTATTTGAAGGTTGATTTTTCTTTTTTTTGTATTTCAAACACTTCTTTTATTGGTCAGATGAAATATGCTAATTCTTTGAGATAGGAGTTTTGGGTTTTCATAAGCTGTATGCCAAAATCATCAGTATTAAAACAATAAATGACCTGAAATATTTCAGTTGGTGTGCAATGAATTTTAGTAGGTTTGTTGACGCCGTGTTTAGGGTAGTATCTGTGCTGGAAGGTGAACCACCTGTTTGTTTCTCACCAAACAATGCTTGCAGTTCAACCCAAAATGTTCAAACTTTGTCTCAACTGACCATAAAACCTTTTGCCACATCATTAGAACCTTCCAAGTGCAAAGCCCAGAGAACTTTTGAAAGCACATTTCCAACCATGGTGTATTCTTTGTGTTGACATGCACTTCTAGTAATTGACTCATCATAGAACAGTCAGTTTTCTTATGAAGTAATCAAAACCACTACAATTGATGTCAGGTGCTGGTCAAGTCGCATGGTTTGTGATCAGAAAAGTGACTGGTTGTACCTGAGCAAGTTTATAATGGTTAATCTAAGGCTCTGGGCCCGGTTCCCCGATAACGTTCACTCTTAGCCTGCTAAGAAGACTCAAAAAGATATATCTTACCGAAGTTGTTTATGTTCTTAAGTGTGTTCCCCGAAGTCTCCCTTAGGAAGCTTCTTAACACGCTGCCTCTTAAGTGCGACGTTACAAAGGCGCAGTCCCAAGGGAAGGTGCTGAATTAGTTTGCATCGATTGCTCAGGAATCGATTTTTCAGTTCACGCGAGATGCAATACGGTGTTAAGAAAGACAACACGTAATATGTAAATGAAACATTCCTCAAATTATTCCAGTAACATTTATTTTATCATAGTTGAAGTTATCAGTAAAATATAGACTACTAATTCAATTATCAAATTGTCAGTAATGTGTTCACATTGTTCTACTGGTAGACGAACCGGGTATCCATCGCTAACCATCCACTCTCCTCATCCCGTTGTCCCGATTCTTGACGTGGGTTTAACGACTTCTAAAAATGATGTAATACACCTTTAATTTTTTTTGGTTTACAGTTCCTAATCTGATTTTGGTATGTGTTTGTCTTTATAGTTGCTGAGCAACAGTCACACCAGTGACCGTGTCTGTGTGTGTTCGCGCATTTTCATTAAAAATACTTGATCATCAACAAGATTGTATGTCATTCTGTCATCCTTAATGAGTCAACAACTGATTCTCTATTGCCATTGGAAACCTACGCATAAAATCTTGCTCTATCTATGAGATACCTTATTTATCCACAAGGAAATTAAGTAGTGTCAATCTAAGTGCACTGCACATTCATATATAAAGGCTCCTTTGAAGAGGCTGCGTAAAGACATTAGTTCATAATGTACATTATCTGTGTGTTTGACAACGCGTAAAGCTACGCATAGGCTATGCATGAGGCAAAGCAGCAGAAAGGGAATCCTCTGACAACCATGGGACCTGCGTTCAATGCCCAATAAATTAATGAAAATGAATCAGGAATGTGACGTGCTAATTTGGGCATATGTCAACTTTTGACTGAGAAATTCTAAGGTCTATGCTCCTTCGCCAACCTTAAGAGAAGCATGTCAATGATTGGCGTTGCGTAGAGCACTTATGGAATGGACACAATGGCATGATAGAGTAAAGGTTTAAATGATTAGAATCACACACAGAACATTTAACGGATGCAAGGTTTGAAAATACCATTTATTTTTCAAAAAAATAAACACTCCAACATAATACGAATCAAAAGAAAAGTCCATTCAATCATGGATGATGGCTAAGGATAGCTCAGCAAGTTATTCCAAAAAGAAAATATAAATCAATCAAAAACATTTGCAATCAAAAGCTGCCTTGACTCAACCCCTGCAGCGTGCAGGGCAGCCCTCTGTGGAGGATGGAGGACCTCAACTTATCCCTCTCCATCTTCCTCCTCATCCGCTTCCACCTCCTCCCCCTCTGGAATAGTTGCGCCTCCTCGCACAGCCATGTTATGGAGTATGGGCGTTGCCACCGTAACTGCGCTAGAGTTGTGAGGCTTCATGCACAGTCCTCCTGCCGACTTGTGCAGGCACCGAAAGCGCAGCTTCCAGATTCCAATTGCACGAACGTGTGCAACATTGTAGGCTCTTTCTCCCACGACCTCGATGAAGCTCCCTGTAGCAAAAAACCTTAGCACTGCAAGCAGCTGGACTTCAGGGCTTAAAGCAAAATTCCGCCGCGTTACCCTGGCAAGCGCAGGTCTGAGAAGGTCCAGCAGCTCCATAATGACTTGTCTTGGGAGGCGACATTTTTTTAATATAGCCACGTCAGGCAAAATGTCAAAAGTTTTGCAGAATAAAACAATTGACATGGCCGCGGACTCTGAGTCGTCTTTGATTCAATACAAGGACATGTTAGATCACTGCCATAGTTGGTCGCTTACTGGACACCACCATGCTTACCCATTTCTAGATCTTAGCCATTTAGAGCCAAATTGTTTGCCAGACTTTAATTATCAAAAGTGATTGCCAATTTAAACGCTTTAATGACATTACGAAATATCCTAGGCTAATTACCACATATTAGTTCTGATACCAAATTAAATCAATTTCATAAATAGGCCTGTAACGATTGCAAACATATTTTATAATTAGTCTTAAAATGTCCATAAAATCATTGATTTCTAAAGACTGCTGCACAGTGGCGTCGACTAGCGGCTTGAGCTCAAACAACGCTAAGAGAGAGCTTACGAATGGTCCAGACCAACCTTACGAAAGTGTGACTTACAGAAGATATACTTAGCGTACGAACGTTTCGGGAACCGTGCCATAAGGTTAAGAGAGAGGTTAAGGAACAGGTTAAGAACTACTTAGCGATAAGAACGTTTTGGGGAACCGGGCCCAGATCAATTGTACAAACAATGTATTTTTCTGAATTTTTGTAAATGTAGTTGTTACTTACTAGGTGTAAGTACAGCTGGCAAAAGTTAGATTTATTTTATTTTTGTTTTCCAGGGTGTAATGTGACAAAAGGTAAAGATTTTGACAGGGCATGATGATTTTCTATATGTACTGTGCATCACTCTCCTCTGTTAGATATACTTTGTCGCTGAAGTACATAAGAAAGTATTATTCTTACCATGCTTGTTCACTGTCCATTATGTAGTCACTGAGGAAGGTTAGAAAGGACCCACCGCTGTGCTGGTTTACTGTGCATTATCCTTCTAGGCTGTTGATTTCAGATATTTCTAATCTCAGAGGTACAGATGTCACATGATAAAGTGGCAAAAAAGGGGTGGAGCTGTACCATGGTATACTGAATGTGAGTAAATTAAATGTCGGTGGCAAAATTTCAGTTTTTCAAAGATAACAATACAACAAATGGCCGCCAGGTGGCTCCAGGTTGCACATTCATTCAAGTAATTTCCTTTAAACACATTGTCCACTACAGATTATTTTATCATTAATACAACTAAGTTCTGAAGTTAAATGTATTATTTGTAGCGATTTAGTCATTAAACTATTGTCCTACAATATAACTGTCTCATGAAAACTGTCTACTGTATTTTTAGGGCCCAAGCCAACGAAGTAGGCCCTATTGTTTTCCTTACGATTATTATTATTATTATTAGGGGTACTCCGTCAGGAGTAACCCTATTGTAATTGTCGGTATTCTTATTATTATTCGGGGTACTCCGTCAGGAGTAACCCTATTGTAATTGTCGGTAATATTATTATTAGGGGTACTCCGTCAGGAGTAACCCTATTGTAATTGTCGGTATTCTTATTATTAGGGGTACTCCGGTACGGAGTAACCCTATTGTTATTGTTGGTATTATTATTAGGGGTACTCCGGTACGGAGTAACCCTATTATAATTGTTGGTATTATTATTAGGGGTACTCCGGTACGGAGTAACCCTATTATAATTGTTGGTATTATTATTATTAGGGGTACTCCGGTACGGAGTATCCCTATTATAATTGTTGGTATTATTATTATTAGGGGTACTCCGGTACGGAGTAACCCTATTATAATTGTTGGTATTATTATTATTAGGGGTACTCCGGTACGGAGTAACCCTATTATAATTGTTGGTATTATTATTATTAGGGGTACTCCGGTACGGAGTAACCCTATTATAATTGTTGGTATTATTAGGGGTACTCCGGTACGGAGTAACCCTATTATAATTGTTGGTATTATTAGGGGTACTCCGTCAGGAGTAACCCTATTGTAATTGTCGGTATTATTATTAGGGGTACTCCGTCAGGAGTAACCCTATTGTAATTGTCGGTATTATTATTATTATTATTATTAGGGGTACTCCGGTACGGAGTAACCCTATTATAATTGTTGGTATTATTAGGGGTACTCCGGTACGGAGTAACCCTATTATAATTGTTGGTATTATTATTATTATTAGGGGTACTCCGGTACGGAGTAACCCTATTATAATTGTTGGTATTATTAGGGGTACTCCGGTACGGAGTAACCCTATTATAATTGTTGGTATTATTATTATTAGGGGTACTCCGGTACGGAGTAACCCTATTATAATTGTTGGTATTATTATTATTATTATTATTATTATTATTATTATTATTATTAGGGGTACTCCGGTACGGAGTAACCCTATTATAATTGTTGGTATTATTAGGGGTACTCCGGTACGGAGTAACCCTATTATAATTGTTGGTATTATTATTATTATTATTAGGGCCCAAGCCAACGGCGAAGGCCCTATTGTTTTCCTTAAGATTATTTATTATTATTATTATTTTTTTCCTACCTTTTGGGCACTTTTGGGGCCCTTAACATGCTCAAAAACTCTTGAAAATTTGCACACGGGTCAGAACCCGCGGCCATCAGAGGCGGGCTGAAGCCCGTACCCGGGCG
>JACXGM010006319.1:7890-20908 GCA_016801145.1 Umbra pygmaea | reverse complement strand
TTTTGAGCTCAAGAGAGAGCTACGAATGGTCCAGACCAACCTTACGAAAGTATGACTTACAGAAGATGTACTTAGCGTACGAACGTTTCGGGAACCGTGCCATTAGGTTAAGAGAGAGGTTAAGGAATAGGTTAAGAACTACTTAGCGATAAGAACGTTTTGGGGAACCGGGCCCTGATCATTACACGACTGCAGTTTATTTGAACTACTCTTGGATGTTGTTACAGAATTCAGCTACTAGATGTTCTCAGCAGCCAATCCCAGACACTGCCTGTTTCGGAAAGAGTAGTCACATACACACAGTAACCTCCTCCTCACTCAATCTGTCTTTTTGAAGTTTTGGAAGAAAAGTAAAGTGCCTGGAACTTCTCAGTCCTTCCGTACTAGCTCAGCATATAAATCCTTTAATGGTAGAGACTTTAATGATCAATAAATCTAACACCTTCGTGTATTACCTTATTTTGTCTGATTGAATGATACATATAATTCTTGGTAATGATACAGAGAACAAAAATTTTTAGCCGTGGCTTGGTCTACAAATTTGTGATAAAAAAACAAATACACATCTGGGTGGCTGTGGTTATTTGAATTCAGGTCTTATTTTTATTAACTATTGATAAGACAGAAATCATTAGCTCCTTGACCCTCGCAAGTGTAATTGAATAATGCTCTTTAGCCCTTTAGAAGCACACTTAAAATCAGAATATGATACACAAGAAATAATACATTTTATTAAAACATATAGAAAATTATAGTCGTCACCACATTCTCAATAATGATTCAACATATAATTCCTAATAAACCACATTCATGATCCCAATGCACCACTACAATAGCCACAAATTGGAATTTAATTCTTCACACATTTGTAAACACATCACAATGCTAGAACAATAATCCACATCTAACAACCAAACATTATAGTGAATCAGTATAACTTCTAGAACAGTTTAGGCTGAACACCTGGAACAGAGATAAGCAGTCGCACGACAAGTCATAAATATTCCTTAATTACCTGTTGTAAAACAAGGGTCTCTGTAGACGTCTAAAAAATACGTTTCGGAATATTGAATTGTATGACTTCGACAATCGACTAGTGTGGACTTCACTGGAAAATGGGATATAAACTGAGGTATGTACACAAACTTATTTGTTCAAACTCGCTGTGTTTATTATAAGGAATCAGTGCAAATGGATATGGACTAATAATGACATTTTGAACATGTTTAGTGGCTCAAAGCACGCTTTTTAACTTGCCCCGTAAATGCGTAATGGTTGTCTATTGGCAGCAAAAGGTAAACACAGTTTTGGCAATACAGATTGTTTGAGTTATTAACGCTACGGACAGCACTTCCGATATGCAAACAACAGAGCTACGTTTTGAAATCGCCCGGAATTTTCCTTTAATGACCATCCAAACTTCATTTTGGTCACGCTAGGAGGAGCCTAGCTCACTTATCATTATCATAAATTCTCTGTAGGCTGGTGTTCTTCCAAGAGGAGTTCTAGTGGACTTGTGTTAAAACTATTGGTTTTGTCCATCAGATAAGAACCTGCTTTCTTTTTCTCCCCTGCTCTGGGAGGCAGGTGTCCACTCCAGTGTCCTTCTACAGCACCCTGTGCTGGATGTTTGTCAGTGTTGTTATGTATAGTTCTCTCTTCCACCTTGTCAAACTGGTCCAGATGAGATTTCTTTGCTTAATCCATGTTCAGATAACATTTCCTCTAGTAATCTCATTGGAATCCGTAACACTGTGTATGTCATACATTTTTTAAATGTGGCCTAAACCGTCACACAAATAGATCGGGATATCTTTGGAGATGGAAATCTTGGTTAAGGATGGTGAATAATACTAAATTCAGCATACTGTGGATTTATGTTTAAGAAAAGTTTCATCCTTCACGATAGCATCCCACAACAGCCACTATGAAGCCCCACATTCATATTTACAAATCAGTTAGACAGATAACCTCAAAAACTCTGGTGAATAGACTCAAAAACCTTCACACAAATGCAGTGGCGGGCCGTGAATTTCACACCTTCACTATCTTCCCAAAATTAAAACGCATTATAATAACCTCACAATGACATTCTAGGGCTATAGGTTATTGTCATTCGGCATATAATGCATCCCATATTCATAGTGAAGATAACCTTTATCAAGTGGAATAAACTTATTTAACGCGAGGCTCAACACCTCTGAGACTTACAATACACTAATTGACCCGACATGACTGAAACCATAAGAATGTAACAATACGCATTATTAAATGCATATCCAGGTTTACCACACACACTGAAAGGCACAGCCCACTAAGACCCCTGAATCTGAACCACAGACCTTATAATACGATCTGCACATGATTCACACCAGTATTGATCTAAAACAAGCAGTAATAATTAACAAGTATTAACAGGCCTGGTGCCAGGATGAAGTGTGTCTATCTCCCCCTGCATGAATACAAATACAGTACATGCACTAAGCCCCATTTAGAACCTTTAAGGATAGGGATGGGCCGATACCACTTTTTATGGAACGAGTACAAGTACAGAGTATTTCATTTTGGGTACTTGCTGATACGAGTACCGATAGGAGTACTTTTAAGAACTATGCCAAATGTCACATTTATCAAGCTAAAATCTGCTATTTCTTAGATGTTGATCATCCAATTCAAATATAGAAAAGTAAATATTCCTACATATCCAGAAGAACATCATTTACATTGCAGGTCAAGAATGTGTAATATTTATTAGATGTCAATGGTTTACGTCTCTTTCAGAGGCTAGGTCCGGGGCGTTGCTCATGCCGTTTTCTACAGTTACAGTATGCACTGAATTGCATCCTTCATTCTTTCCTGTACTTAAATGTACTGGTATCGGTATCGGCCCATCCCTAGTTAAGGCCCTGCTAGTAAAAATATATAAAAATCCATCAAACTCACCAAAGCTGCTCATTATTTGAAAACAAAGTCCTTTCTCTTTTGAAAAGACTTCTATGGCACAGGTGTAAAGCACATCTTTGCATTAAGTTACAATAAAAGATCTTGCCCAGTGCTGAGAGATGATCCTGCCCAGTCCTATATTCGCCACCAAAGCTAATTCTTCACCTCCATCTGCCAGTCTGCTAAAAGTAAAAATTCTAACAATCTAAAAATTGAAAGTTTAAAGAAATCGGAGAAGGGAGAGCTAAGCTGGGAGAGCTAAGCTAGTTGTTGTTCACATGGCAAAAAAAAATTTAATTTTTTTTGCAAAACTTCATTGAACTGCCACTCGGCCTGCAGAAATGCTTTACTTGGTCAAAGAACACACCCAACATGGTAAAGTCGAAATCTGATTGGTTAAAAATATGACAATCAACAACATGGTCCTAATGAGCTTCAACAGCAGACGGTATTCACTTGGAATTCTGAAGGCCCTAGTCGAAAAAATCTTATTGGATAAAAGCTTTCATTTATATGAGCTGTGCTAAAAGCAAGGCAACTGAAAATAATGTACTGTAGCAATGAAATCACCATATAGACTAATTTAAATGAACTTTGTAAAATATATATTTAAAAAAAATATATTAAAGTACAAAAATACATTTCTGATTCTGATTATCTTTGGGCCTGCAGAGAAGGCCTTGCAGGCCCTGACGGCCCACCACTGCACAAATGTGTTATAAAAAATTCATATTTCATTTGACCCAGCATTTGTCTGTAACACAGTTGACAAACTAATGAATCAAATGTTAATTTTCCTCAACATTTAAAAAGTCATTAGAGCTTAAGCTTGCCAAATAATTAATTTAGCACATTAAAGGCATATACAGTATTTTCCAACCTAGTTTATTGATCAAAACAAATTACTGCTAAAAAACTGGTGAAGTTCACAGTCCACCCTTAAAATAATGAACATTTTTAAGTTACAAATCCCTCCTATCTTTTAAGATGAAATGTTTACAATTTAACTTTCTCCTGTGTCGTTTATCCCATTGTACAGGTCAGTGCAAAGAAATACACAAAACATTAAATATAGCTTTATAACTTTGCACTGACCTGTACAATGGGATAAACGAAAGGGATGAAAGAGCCAATTCAAAGCCGGGGATGATTAGTTTGCAATGACGGTATTAAAGGACAGACTGGACATTCTTGTCCAGGACAGCAGGGTTTACACCCCTACTCTTACTAATAGTGCCATGGGACCTTTAAGTGACCACAGAGAGTCAAGACAGCAGTGCTGCTGGCTCTTCTTTGCTTCTAATAGACAGGCTTTTTTCAAGCTTAGCCCTGCCCCCTAGGAGCCTGTTTCTAACCGTACGTGCCGAGCACTTCACCCCAGCTGCCGTTCGCCATTGTTTATGTAAATCACTTAATGTCATCCTGGTGTTGAATGACATTCAAATGAGTTGTCAGTAATCCTGATCAGTGGAGAGTCATTTTGGGTCTTGTTTTCTGATTTGATTTAAACATAAACAACCAAGTAGGGACTCCATATCCAGTTTTCAGCAGACAAGAAAGCAAAGTTGAACAGACTGTGTCCCTGAAACTCACGATTTTAGTTGGTTTGATCACAGTGTAAACGGTAACAAGGTGTATCGAAGTGGCTAAATCAAATTTGTCATCTACAGTTTCCAAACAGATTTGGTAGAAACAAGGCTTGCTGCCATAGTAGGAATCTACAACAGTGCTTTCAAATATCCTATATTCATTAGAACAGTGACAATGAAGGTTACAATGTATTTAAAGATGCAATATGCAATGTTCCATTAATTTGTCCTTTTGACCCAAATTTTACACATATACAGTCATGGTCAAAAGTTCAGAATGACAGAAGTATTGGTCTACACACAGTTTGCTGCTTCAGTGTTCTTAGATCTTTTTGTCAGTAGTCACTATGGTATACTGAAGTATAATTACAAGCATTCCATAAGTGGCAAAGACTTTTAATTGACAATTACATGACATTTATGCAAATTGTCAATATTTGCAGTGTTGACCCTTCTTTTTCAAGACCTTTGCAATTTGCCCTGGCATGCTGTCAATTAACTTCTGGGCCACATCCTGATTACGGCAGCCCTTTCTTGCATGATCAATGCTTGGAGTGTCAGAATGTGGGTTTTTGTTTGTCCACCCACCTTTTAAGGATCGACCACACGTTCTCAATGGGATTAAAGTCGGGGGAGTTTCCTGGCCATGAACACAAAATGTTGATGTTTTGTTCCCCGAGCAACTTATCACTTTTGCCTCATGGCAAGGTGCTCCATCATGCTCGAAAAGGCATTGGTCATCACCAAACCGTTCTTGGATGGTTGGGAGAAGTTGCTCTCTGAGGATGTGTTGGTACCATTCTTTATTCATGCGTGTGTTCTTAGACAAAATTGTGAGTGAGCCCACTCCCTTGGCTGAGAAGCAACCTCACAGATGAATGGTCTCAGGATGCTTTACTTTTGATATGACAGAGGACTGATGGTAGCGCTCACCGTGTCTTCCCCGGACAAGGTGTTTTCCAAACAATCAGATACGGAATTCATCATAGAATCTCCAGTCCTCAGCAGGCCAATCCATTTTGCAGAATATGTCTGTCCCTGATGTTTTTCCTGGAGAAGTGACTTCTTTGCTGCCCTTCTTAATCAAGGCCTTCCTCCAAAAGTCTTCACCTCACTGTGTGTGCAGATGCACTTACACTTGCCCTACCTGAGCAAACGCTGCAATTGGTGGTGCCCCGATCACACAGCTGAATCAACTTTAGGAGATGGTCCTGCCGCTCGCTGGACTTTCTTGGGTGCCCTGACGCCTTCTTCACAACAATTGAAACGTTCCTTTAAGTTTTTGATGATATGATAAATGGTTGCTTTAGGTGCAATCTTAGCAACAATATCCTTGCCTGTGAAGCCCTTTTTGTGCAAAGCAATGATGATGAAACATTTCCTTGCAAGAAACCATGGTTGACAGAGGAAGAACAATGATTTCAAGCACCACCCTCCTTTTATAGTTTCCAGTCTGTTATTTCAATTCAATCAGCATGACAGAGTGATCTCCACCCTTGTCCTCGTCAACACCTGTTAATGAGACAATCACTGACATGAGGGCAGCTTGTCCTTTTGTGGCAGGGCTGAAATGCAGTGGAAATGTTTTTTTTTTGCCATTTTCATGGCAGAGGGACTTTGCAATTCATCTGATTACTCTTTATGACATTTTGTAGTATATGCAAATTGCCATCACCGACACTAAGGCAGCAGACTGTAGAAATTAGTATGTCTCATTCTAACCACGACTGTATATAAAAAAATTAATAATTTAAGTTTTTACTAAACACAGTAATAATACAGGGAGAATATAACCAATTTCCAAAAATAAAAATTGTTATTTTGTCCATAATAAGCATTTGTTGCTAGTTAGATATTGTGAAATGTCAGATTGTGCTATTCTACTATTGGCCCTATTTTGTATTTATTAACTTTATCTTTTCAACCTCTAGATCCAAAATGCTAATTCTTAAACAATGTTTTAGTACTAGTAAACATTATGTATTTTTTGTAGTTTATGAAAAACTTACAGTGCAGGTTTTAGCCATGTTAGAATCACATAATTTTTGGGGATCGTCACACTTCGAGTTACCTGGCAACTTCCCTTTATAGCACTCCACACTCAGGAAAGAAAAGTTGTGAGAACTTTCTGGTTACAAATCTCCGTATTAGTGTTTAAAAAATAATTTCTCTTTATTTGACAACGTAAATACTTTTTTGAAGGACAGTTATACAAATCTTTCATTAAGTTTCTTTCTTGACACAAAAATAACCATTATGTTTTCACACACATACAACATATACAGGGCCGGATATGACTTGGCACTTTGGACATATGAAGTGGTTTGCATTGATCTGCTGGTTTGGGGTATCTTTGTTAGAACCACACTGAATGCTACATGAACAATTGTGAGCATAGTGTTCAGTGTGATTTAACCAGGCTAGGTGTGTCCGGCCATGCAGTGCAATCATAAACTTGTTGGTAAAGATGGCATCCCTTTCTTATAAACAGGCATTTACGCCTTGGCTACAAATATACTTATAGACCACATAAACATCTAAAATCACAAATACACATTTATGGCAGGAGTATGCACATGTTAGAAAAAGATGAAGAAAGATTATATTGGAAAAGAATCGGCTGCACTGTTGTCACTCATTATCACAAAGGAAATCCCCATAACCTGGTTAATTGGCTGCCATATTGGTTATATTCAAGTACGTAGCCAAGTCTTACCACCTAAAGAATGGTGTACAGTGAAAGACCAGTCTGCACGGTATTAGTGGGAATGTTCCATACAACTCCTGAAACAGGGCACTGTGGAAATATTTGTAGCCTATAATTATTGGCTGTTCTCTTCACCATAATTACCACTACCCTGAAGGAAGAGTTGATCCACTTGATATCTCGTGTCTGGAATCTGGCTTGAAATATCACTTTACTTAGAGGCTCACAAAACTAGGTGGAATATGACATATGGTTCATGAACAAATAAGTTATGTCTGTGATCTATTGTTGTATTATTCCAATGATGTCAAATACACAATTACATACGGTAGGTTTCCTAAACGTTAAATACATATTGCCTAATCTTTGTTAAACGTACACACATCCATATCCACTACATTCAAAGTCAATTTCAGATCATTAGCTTCACTATGATATTAATCATACGATATCTGATAATTCACATGTGGTTACTATATAATCAATTGTTCAGTGTTCAAATATGTTTTACCAAATAATGTTCTAATTTCTAATTACACGAGTCACAATACAGTTCCATGTCATTTACAGTTGATATTGAGACCGATTTCTAAGTATCTACTCTTATAATTCAATCTTGAATTATGTTTGCAGATTTTCAACTACAATAAAAATCTTAAACATTTAATGGATGTTACAGAATTGGGCAAGACACTTCAACCTAGAGGAAACCTACAGTTTGTAACCAGACACAGTAGGATAACAAGGTAGCTACGCAGGATCAACCCAGTGTCAAAAAAGCCCTTAAACTCAGTCATTGGGTATACACTGATGTTGTAATGCTCCATCTGTTTTCACATCACAAAAACAAAAAACTGGTGGTCCAAGAGAAAAAAAATAATGGACAGTAATCAAAATAATGTTTAGAGAATCCTAAGGCCGGTTTGAAGTTGGCATCTGACAAAAAATAATATTTTATTTCCCACTATGCCTCTTTTCCTAATAGAGGTTACATTGTTTTCTGACACTGACATAAACCCCCTAGATACCTTTGTTACTAGCATGTATAGCGCCCTCTACATGGTGGAGGTCGAACTGCAACTACATTTCCCAAAACAGCAAGAGTTCCACTCCACACACCTATTCTTCCCTGGCTAGTAGTACGTAGACGGTTTAAGGAAACTTCAGTCAGTTGTGCATTCTTCAGTCTTCTGTTGTTTAGCTTTGCACTGTTAGCATCACTGCTAATTCTTTGTGGCCCTCAGATCTATCTTTCTCTCTCTCTCTCTCTCACTCCCTTCTGCTCAGTCTCTTTCTCTTTATCAATCCTCTCTCAATTGTGCTCTCTCTCTCTCTCTGTCTGTCTCTCTCTCTCTGTCTGTCTCACTCTCTCTCTCTCTCTCTCTCTCTCTGTCTGTCTGTCTCACTCTCTTCTTGAAGGGTTGTTGTTGTTGAACTGTGTTTTGTTATTGTCTGTCATTCCAGCTGGTTGGGTAATCATGTTATTTTGGTTCTTTGTAGTCTCAAAGAATTGCTGCACTTTATTTCAGCGTTCCAGCAGAGGTCTATTCCCTCTGTGCCAGTTGTTTGAGCTCCAGATGTGGAAGGGGGGAGGGGCTTTCTCCCAGGCCTCATGTGGCTTTGAGTTTTTGGTTGCAGTTGTTATCTGTGATGGAGTGGCTGTTGTGGTCTCTGGTCAACCCCCCCTGTAGGCTGTTCTGCTGATGGAGGTGTCGGGGCTTTACTGGCAGGGCACAGACCAGCAGCAGGCAGGCTATGTGTAGACAGCACGACCAAGACCTGGAGGCAGACGGTTAAACAGCAATGGTCACAATTGAATTTGTCAAATTCAGAACAGCAATCAGGGCCTAAGACAGCAGACAACAACTCCGGTCCTGGAGGGCCAAAACACTTCTGATTTTTGTTCTCTCTTTCCAATAAGGGACTGGTTTTTACCTGGGAAAGCAGGTGATTGCAATTAACTACTAGGTAAAATGAAAAAATCTGTTGTGCGAAAAGTGTTTCGGCCCTCACGGACCGGAGTTGCTGGCCTAAGATGTCGAAATAACACATGCTGAAGAGAATTTTGTGTGAAATTATAATAGTTGGAATTCTGAAAATTTCACAATAAATACAAATGACATGGGCTCACATTGGGTGAACATGTCCTAGTAATTAATTCTACCTAATGCAGTCCCAGTGTGCTGATGATTATGGGATTACTGAAGTCCAGCCTGGTCAGGAGCACAGTGGCCCTTTAAACCCTGAAACAGGACAGCCAGTCCTCAGGGCACCAGGTTTACATCCAAACCCTGCACTCTCCCAGAACCAACCATCCAGCAGCCAGACCTGAATCCTCCTGTTTAACGCTGGGGTTGATACTGCCGTCGGCTTTGTAGTTGTAACACTGGGGTTGATACTGCCGTCGACTTGGTAGTTTTAACGCTGGGGTTGATGCTGCTGTCAGCTTGGTAGTTTTAACGCTGGGGTTGATACTGCTGTGGGCTTGGTAGTTTTAAACTTGGGGTTGATACTGCCGTCGGCTTGGTAGTTTTAACGCTGGGGTTGATACTGCTGTCGGCTTGGTAGTTTTAACGCTGGGGTTGATACTGCCGTCGGCTTGGTAGTTTTAACGCTGGGGTTGATATTGCTGTCGGCTTGGTAGTTTTAACGCTGGGGTTTATACTGCCGTCGGCTTAGTAGTTTTAATAACAGCACCCCACGAAATGGCACAGACGAATTGCCTCTAATTCACTGAAGTTTCATGATGGCACTGAGCTTGTTGTGAATTGTCCCTTTATTCTGGTCATTAAGCTGTCTAATCAAGTTTTACACTGGATCGGGGGGGGGGTCACAAGGAAAGTAGGACAAAGCTTATTGTCTGTGCTGTGTCCCAATCGGTGTAATCCTAATTAGCATTTTATTGGCCTGCAATTCTGCAAATTCATTAAATGAGGGGGTATTGAAACCTACTGGACCAATTCAAAGCATGAATCACTCACTTATAAAGTCCAGTAAGGACTTAGATCACGACTTCACCATCATTACATACAAGGGCCTCACCAAAGGGCAGATATCACCGTGCTCTCTGGGTTTTGGCCCTAGACATTCATTTTCTTAGTCCCAAGATTTTATTGCCAAATCGTCATTAAACAGCTCAAAGGGTGTTGAGTCTAACAATGTTCCTGTGTACATATAGAGACTTTCTAAATTTACCTTACAAAAGGGATGCCACTCACCAGTAGAACTTGAGTGACGGCCCAATGGCTAACAGGACGAACGGAACCACAGTGTAGCAGATGGCGATCTGAGTCCCTGCCCACGTGATGACATCATAGAATGTCTTGTGTGTCGTGGAACCCAGGAAATAGGGTCTGATGTTGTGTCGTAGCTGTAAGTGAGCACCACAAACAATTGTGAATTAATTAAAGGTACAATATGTAATATCAATCAAAACAATAACAAAATACATACTTTGCATTAAAAGCAAACATCACTATACATATATTATATATATATATTTCTTAGTTGTGTACTTACATTATCCTAAATGTTTCCACTAACTTTCAAATCCAGAGAAATGTGTAATATAATTTGAAGACACGGGACGTTTCATTGTGTCGCCCGTAAATGGCGTCATATAACCTGTGACTGCTCTAGTTTTTAGAAGTTCCAGGGAGCCGCCAAACATAACGTGAATAAAGTTATAATTTTTTTAACAATATATTACTTTGTCAGTGAACATTTTTTCTGCCGGAGACGCTAGATTGGAAGGTTGTCATTGACGACGATAACAAACCCATGATCCCACGCAACCTCCCGACGTCATCCAAGTACATCTTTTGCTATTGTTTGATTGAGAGCCCCCTGGCGGCCAAAAATAACATATTGCACGTTTAAACAAAACTCATCAAGAAACAGCAAGTTCCTTCGACTTCACAAACAACTAAGAAGTGCAGAAGATGCAACTGAGTCTAAGAAACAGAAATGCTATGAAGTCACAACAAAAACTTAAAATCTGGTTTAAATTGCAACCTGTATGCATTATAAAATAACCAAACCTTCAAATGAAAACCGATGCATTTAACTTCGATGTCCTTCATTGCTGGGTAACAACCATGACGTGTGTTTAGAATGGATTTAGAGAATCAGTACCAAAGTAAAGTTTTTTTTGGTCATATTTGTATATAGTGTGTCACTTAATCTATTGTACTGCGACTAACACTGTGTCCACTCCAGAGACGGGGAGTAAACTGTTCATCGTTAAATGAGATCGAGATATACACAACCTGCTTTTCTGACCCTGCCTCAAATTCTACATATGCTGCCAGAGTTATCCGCTAGGTGAGGGGTATTCAACTCTAACCCTACGGGGTCCGGAGCCTGCTGGTTTTCTCTTCTACCTCAACATTATTTGGACTCACCTGGTGTCCCAGGTCTAAATAAGTCCCAGATTAGAGGGTTATAATGAAAAAGTGGAGTGGATCTGGCTTCGAGGTCCAGAGTTGAGTATGAGGGCGCTATGTTATAGGAAGTTAAGCTGATGTCCCTCCAGGCTGTGTGCTGTACTTACTGCCCGGGCTGCCATGGTCATGCTAATGCCAGTGAGGAAGGTGAGATAGTACCCGGGGTACACGCCATGCCACATGGCTGACAACAGGAACGTGGCTGCTGTGGGGTTGATGGGACAGCGCTCGTAACACACCCTGTAAAGATCAAACATGGAAAAGGCACAGTGTTAGCACGTCTGTTAGCACCTCTTTTACTGGTCTATGACATGTATGATATTATATGATACTATCTACAATCATATCTGAATTACTACCGTTTTGAGTTGCTACAGCGTAATCTTGTTTATGGTAATACGTACGATAATCTGTAAAATGTACATAAAGTTTACCTTTTTAACCAAAGAGCTGTCTGGATATTCCAGTTGTCCAGAAACATCTTGAAACTGGTGGCAAACTGAAGAGAGAGAAATGAGGGTATGAATAAAGCCTTGTGAATAATGCAGTATTAAAGATTTCACCACATGCAAATCATGGGGTTGTAGTGTTCAGTACTACGTGATAAAAGTACTACGTGATAAAACCATAAAAAATAAGTGTTTCAAAACGATGTCTAAGTCCAGATATCTTGCTTTTAATTTCGTGATCAGTCAGGGTGTGCCTAATTTAATGTTTCAGTCCCAGTAGCTATTGCAACTTTCAGTCCCAATAGCTACAAAAAATGCCAATTACAAAAAGGCAGAAACAGCCTAACCTCGATGTCCAGGATTCTCAAGTTAGATATCAAGTCCCATCTTGGAGTGCCATCTTCATTGTAGCCATTAAAGCCAAAACCTGCCGCATTGTTGATGGCATCAGCTGTTCAATTGGGAGGAAAAACAGAAATGTTGAATAAGAGTATAACAATACCATTTCTGATATTCAGTATAAACCACTATAACTTTGGACAACTTTGAATGAACTGAGGGGAATTAAGGGTATTGAGAGTTCTCTACTTTGACACAAGAGGGCAGTGTGAACCAACTGAACTTTAAAGGGGACAGTTAACCAGTTTATCTTCATGTTGTGGCTAGCAAGCACACACGCACGCACGCGCGCACGCTCGCTCGCACGCTCACACAGACACGAACACGCTCGCTCACACAGACACGAACACGCTCGCTCACACAGACACGAACACGCTCACACAGACACGAACACGCTCACACAGACACTCGAACACACACAGACACTCGAACACACACACAGACACTCGAACACACACACAGACACTCGAACACACACACACACAC
>JACXGM010006318.1:8046-33158 GCA_016801145.1 Umbra pygmaea | reverse complement strand
GACAGGCAGACATATACAAATTATTGCAGTCAATTGCTAAAGAACCCTTGATTTTGCGAATCAGTGTTACCTTTAAGCCCTTTCCCTGTGCAATTGGGACAAATTGAAGCAAATGTCAGTCTATTCAAATACGCCTTCTGAATCATTAGCCACAGCTGTATGGCACTCCGATTACCTCTACTATCTGAAAACCTGTTTTTTCCGAATGACAGTGTACGGATTGACATACTGTGTGATGGCATTTCATCTGGTGGGTATTCCAGAAAGCAGGCTATGTGATATAACCGAGTAAATTGCATTTCCCATTCATTCCCATTCACTGTTAACACTAAAATTACTATTGCTGAGCCATTCATATAGACAAAGAAAAAACAACTCGTGCACCTGCTTCTCCAGCGAGGGACTGTCTCTATCTAGTAACTGTGATACAGTTGCTGGATTCACATTGACAATGACCCACTGCTCATGCATTAGTAAAGTAGTAGGGAAGTTGACCAACTGTTTGCCAATACATGTTTGAAAAGAGGCTACACAACCACTTAGCTAACCAACACTGTCATAGTTTGCTAGCTTTTCTACTGACATCTTAACAAGGTAGCTAGCTAGAGTAACTAATGTTAACAATACATGTAGCTTAGCTACACAGCGCGTGTGCAACTAACTTCACAGCTTTTAGTCAATTAAGAGTAGATACCTTACTCATAAGAGACAGATGGCGATAGCTGTTAAATGCACACTTATTAAATCAAAGATCAGTTCATTCAAATGCGCTACATGAACTGTTGGCCGCAGCATAATGTAGCAACCTAATCTGAACAGTGACTTTGGTTCCAATATTATAGGTTCTGCTTTTGTAGGCTCCGCGGGTCATCGGGGCGACTTGCACCAGGGGGGACTTGCCAGGGACGGCTTGGACCCCGCCAAAACTGCTTGCAGTTCTAGTTTCTACTTGTTTTTCCAAGGCTTGTTTGTGTCATTTGATGACAAGTAAGATGAGTGTTTAAATTAGTGATATGAGGCGCATGTGGAGACTTGCCCACACTGGCCTCTTGATGGCAGTGTTTTGTTTCATTCAATGTCAGGTGCCGAAAAATGGAACGGAAATGAAACGTCTGTTTCAATACCAGTAGTATTGGTTGACTTGGAACTGGTACCAATAAAGTAACTGGTTCTTGATACTCAACCCTAATTTGCAGGGCCGTTTGAAGGAATTTGGGGGCCCCAAGCAAAATGGACATGGAGGCCCCCCAACCCTTCACCCTGCACGCAAAACCTACAGGAACCACAGCATAGCCATAAAGTTTAAAGCTACACTGTGTATTTCTTTGAGTTGATTCTTAGCAAAAACCCCTATGTTCTTTCAAAAATATGTGCTAATTCATGTGTAACTACTTTCACCAAATAATCAAAGTATATTCGTTAGCATAGAATCTTCCATTCACAATACATACAATGGTGCCGCTCGAATTGTGGCAGCCATGTTACGCCTCCATCTTTGAAAATACATTAGCCAAAGAGGGACATACCTGGAAATTCGAGCTCGGCCTTTCGCGCTTTTACACTAGTGGCACCGTGACGAATGCCACGGGGAAATTATTCACAACTGCCGGCAAATTTTAAAGTCTGTTGAAGATGTAAGATTATGCCTATTCTCGAGGACATGTAACGGCAGCACTGGCCCAAGCTGTACAGTAGGCAAGAACATATGCCTGGCAACACGAACTTGGATTTTCGGCTTCAAAATAATAGCGCTCGTAATTCATTGCAATAATCATTGTTATGTTTGTCGCGACGGGCCTGCTAATTTGTACAGACCACTAAACACCCCTTAATCATTGTGTCATTCATTTTCTCCACATTACAGAGAATAAAAACAACTTCTCAAAGTGTTTTCTTATTCCAGTCACAACCACTGTAAATATACACAGTTTAGGCCAGTAAATGCACTGGGATGTTGAAAAATACAGCTAAATTCATGGGAGGCGTTCAGTTGACTTCCTGATATTTAATTGTCCTGCCCCTGAATGGAATTAATTTGAGAAGGCTTTCCTTCCGATATATATAAAATGTCCACAGGGGGTTATAGAATATGTTTCTCTTTGCTTGCATTCTTTCATTAAATATGTCAATAACAAGTGTTGGAGAAGGATTTTGTTTTCTACAATGGCTCGTGCAATTTATTACATTCCCAAAGAGCTGGACAATTTGACTTTGATCAAGTGTTATTGAATGATAGCTGCTTCAGCCATTGTTTTGGAAGTGGCCCCTGTTGATGTTGATCAATCTGTAACAATCGGAGCTAGCTATGGGGTATAGTGCTCATTAGACTTTGAGGGTATTAGTGACCGATTGTACCATTAGAGGATATGTTGAATGGCTAAATAGCTCAAGGCGTTGTGGCCAAAGCGGTGACGCAAACTTTGTGTAGCCGGTTAGCATGATCTACCGTGTATTGTTTCTGAATATACTTGAATGATTGCAACGTAAAATAAAAAATGATCGATGACAGAATATTGATCAATCTGTAGAAATTGGAGATGGTGGGATAGCTCTCAATCGACTTTGGGGGTATTATTGACCAGTGTTGGGGATACATACTAAGTAACACTTTACAGTAGTCAAGACTACTTTTTTGTTGTAATAAAAAATGTTTCACAATTCAAATAATTTCCCGTTTCTGTTTTAAAACACAAGTTAATAATTTATTATCCATTGTTTTTTTATCTGTATTTCATTAGTGTGCCTCCATGCCAATCAAAAAAAAGGAAAGAGATCCTGCACTTAAAGCTGTAGTGCATAACTCTTAAATATAAACGGGTGTGTTTTAATTTTCTAGGGTGTTGGGTGGTGCTGAATTGGGTGGGCCGTGACCGGCCTCACACTCCGGTACAGTTGGTGGCGGTGTATGCACCTTCGGTAGATTGCGATCCACCATTACCTAATAGAAGAAGAAGAAGTACACTGGCATCTATACAACACAAAATGAATAAACAATGAGTCCATCTCTTAGTCACTTATCTCTGCCACACCTGGCATTAAGTCCAGCCAAGGTGTGACATGTAGACACACCAAACAGCATATGTAATAAAAACAAATTAAAAAGTAACCTAAAGTAGTTTAATTAGTTACTTTCAATAAAATGTAATGCAGTTACGTAGCATAGTTACTATTTTGGAGAAACACCTTACAAATTGAATGTTTGATATTTGCCTATAGTTGCTTAATATTTCAGAGTCTCGTTGTGGTTTCTCTAGAAGTAGCTTTACAAACGTAGCTTTTATTCAGGGAAGACCTGTAACGTTTCTCAGTTCCTCTTCCCAGAGAACTTACCCTTCCTAGTTTGCTCAGAACTACAATTCCCATTCCCCAGTTCATCTTCCCTGTGAACTACAGCTTCCCTGGTCTTGCCTCCTCAGAACTACATTTCCCATAACCTGGACTAAATGAACCAAATTCCATTCACCTGCTCTCACCCAGTCCTATATATGACACACACACACCATTGCCTCTTCGCGAGGTATTTTGAGTATATATTTGATTCATTACTGAGCATTATAATCCTGTATTGTTGTTCCGGTTTGACCTTTTGCTTTGTTTATGAATTTCTGCCTTGTATTAGCCTTGGATGATTTTCTGTGCTGTTGCCTTTTACAAATATTATAAGAATAAATGTGTTCTTTTTATACCTAGGAAACCGTTTTTTCACCGTAAAACATTTGTTTTAAAAATCTGTCAAATTGGACAATACAGGTACTCTTCTCAAAACTGAAAAAGCAATTTTTTTGCCATATCCAGTTTTGCACTTATCAGTGACTCTTTTGCCTAACCTTTAACATAAAGTATATTCAATTTAATTGTTTAAAATTCCTGCTAAATTCAGTTTTTGTATACTCTGAATAAACTGCGATGGTCATTAAAATATTGTTTATCAATAATTGGAGATTTGTTTTATTGGATGTGAAATCTACTGAAAGAAACGTTTTCATAAAGTTATGAAATAATGTATTTTGTGTTGTACAGCTTTGTTCTGTTTGTGCAATTCTGATCTTCTGATTTTTACAGGCATGCACAAGTTTGCACAACTTTTATTTGTATTTTCCAGTGGTTGTTTTTGCAATCGCCAGAGTTGTCCCTGTTTCGGTTCTGTACTTTCATTCAATACCATTTGAATACGCACCTGTCTTCTACCTCTCAAACAAAGCCTTTGACATTCTTAAGTGATAGTACTTTTTTTTAATAAATTACTGAAGTACGAAAGGAACCAACCCACACATAATCAAAGCATTTGCATTTAAAGTTTCTGGCAAAGCAGAGGCAGTAGGATGACCAGGTATTCTTTATGTATCTAAATAAATGGAAAGGGCATGGAAATAAGCATCTCTGTATTCAAGCCATTTTAATATCTGCTGTTAAAGTTAGTATAATAAATTGGCTGATCTCTGCTGGTATCGTCATCACATGGCCAAATGTGTCACCAGGATAAATCAGCTGATTAAGTTGGAAATCCCACCCATTTGACTACATTAAAATGACATATCTTCAATGGAGTATTTTTCCTAGTTATGTCCTATAACTACCTTTATGATCTCCAGCATTTAGAAAATAAACATTTTACACTATTCAAGTTCTACTTGTTACGGCTGCATTTAACAATCCACATACTGCACAAATAATCTTTTGAAAACATGTAGAAGTTCAACACAAAGTATGGTTAAATTACAATCATTGTCCTCCGCTTTGATGGTCCGATGTGGCGTGTCAACTCCAATTAAAAACACATTTTTGAATGAAACTGTCACAACACAGGTCTTCTTGCAGTTGATGGAGAGATGGACGGAGACCAGAATGCAGGGAGGTTGTGTTCTTAGATTTTATTTAGAACACTTACCATGAGGGACACTATATATCTGCCTGGATGTGCTGTTGACACTTAGTTTGGAGCTGCACAATGAATATATATTTAAGCTTACTGTGCTCTACTGTGGCATAAACGCGATAGCTAAATATACAGAGCATACGCCTGACTCATGACACAGCATACATTACTTACGATACTTAGTGCTAAAGGAACAAGTAGTAATGAATTATTCCAAAGGTTGTCAGCTCCATTTAACCAAACCATCATACTGCGATCCTCAAATTATTCTAACCAACATAAACAGGTGGATAGACCCCATAATAATGTGTGCCATCTTCTCGGACACCAAACATTTATATAGGTGTAGTGATTACTAAAACCAAACAGGTGTAGAGGTAATCACTTAATCATCTACTCTCGTGTGTAATGATTATCTACCCAGAGCAGCCGGCTATATTGCTTGTGTCTGGAAGGTGGTGCTTCAAACTCATAACACACCCAAAATACATTTACATATATAAACCCAAATCATCCATTTATAAAAACAAATCAACATAATTCAATTCATACATTTTTTTGCCACAATATCCAAATCAGTCCCTTGGACATTGTGACAGAAACTTTATACTTTATAAATAGTGTGGCTAATATTTAGCATGGTATACATATCTTAAACTCTGCATGCATTTGTCACTTTTGCATTCTAAGACTAAAAAATATTGAGGACTTTTGTTCTTTCTCAGAAACAGTACTCAAATACCATTTGAATCATTACAACGTTGGTGTTGGGAAAACAAACGTATTAATATTGTCTCATGTGTTAAACATGTTCTGTGACAAACACTAATGCTTAATGGCCCTTGGTTAAGATTAGAAAATAAGGCTTTGAAAAAGTTAATTGTTGAATCAGCTTGATCTTTAAGCATCACCCGCTTTAACCTGTTTTCAGTTTTTTTCTTCCTTGTGCTCTGGGGTATGATGGCTTTGTTGAGAAAATGATTTCATGCATGTAACCTTTGGTAATGGGTTACAGTTGTAAGCATTTATAAATGATGAATGGTCTTGTCAGATAGATTGGAAAGTAAATCTCTGGTTATAAATTAATGTTGAGAAAAACTTGATATCATGCAAGCAACCAAACTTCATGAGTCAGGGCAACAAATCTGATTAATTGTTTGGTCCAAAAACTGAACATGAAAAATGGTCCTAACTATTAACTAGACAAGCAATGTTGGCATAAAAACCTGAAGTGGATTTTAATTCTAAAACTGGATGTGTGGTTGACACAGCAATAGCTAGGCAAGTCAAAGTTAGGGTTTTAGGATATTAGATGACAGTGGGAATTTGCTCCAAAAAAACATATCAGATTGAAACACAGATTATAGGTGTAGTTGTGTGCCACCTACTCTCTGGTCTGTAATGGAACAATGCCGAACAGCATTTACTGCTGCAATTAGAATGGCCCATCTGCTGAAAACTGTGCAGAGAAAACCCTCCTCAACAGTACCAACCTTTTCCCACAAGGAAAATATTCAGTATCCTTAATTCTTATCAGAGGAAAAATTGCATAATGCAAAGATGTTGAGATCAAGGCCAACTTGTTACATTCTGTTAAATTCTTTCATTGTTGTACACTTCAATGTTTTCGTTATCTGCTGGGATAATTATAGATTTAGTGAGGTGCTTCCTTGTATGCTGACAGCTAGGAAAGTCACTACGGTGAAAGAATGGACTAATATTTAGTTTTTCTCAAAATAGCTTAGACCCTAAACATACAACTCTCAATATCTGTAGAAAACTGTGTTTCATTTAATGCTTGACCTTCGATCAGAAATAATACCCATATCTTTTTGTTATTGATTGCTGTGTAGTACTGTTAGTTAAATCAAAGTAATTTTTGTATTTTCACAATAGTTTTGCTTGAAAAATGAACTTATAATTAACAATTTGTCATTTTTTCTCCTAAACTTTGCAGGCTTCAAAGGCAGTGGTTTGACCTCTCCCAGTCTGTTGTAACAAAGAGCACTTTCCCTTCAGTGGAAACTAGAAGACATCTTGTCATGTGGATCGATCTTTTTAGCTATATGAAATATGTGTATGTTATGTTTTTCCATACACATTAACCTTGGTCCCTGCTCACACAACCATTGTGGAAAACCTGCTCTTCAACAGCATTTTAAACTGTCAATCTGAGGTCAACAAGGCTGGTTTATCTTGACTTGTGCTGCTCTTTAGCCCCTTGACTTTTTGGCCCTGACAGACAGAGACATTGATTACCCAAGCTTATATAGCTACTCCAGCTGACATTTCTGACTTCTTGTTGTAGTGATGGCTCAGGGCTTCTCTTTTCTGATTTTCTTTCTTCCACATTTCTACATACCATTCAGATTTTTACCATTGCACATTTTATTAACATTTTCTTTATTAGTGCTGCATACTTCCAATGGAAAACAAGCTGTTACAGCAGTACTTTTTGATACGATCGACGCCCTGTGTAACGGCGCAGATTCTGTCCTAGCACTGCCTCCACTCTCCCACGCTGAATCTCATTTGAAGGCCTTCCGAACTGAGTTAATTGTGGATATTACAGCTGCACAGATGAAAATGGCCTTTGACACGGCTCTGGCCCCCTTTTCTGCAGCCTTGGATATGGTGTGGGCAGCTGCTGACAAACAGACTTGAAGGTTTTGAGCATGATTTGTCCAATTTTATTGACCAGATTGTAGCCCTGGAGCAAACCGTCACCTATTTGGAAAAAGTAAACTATCAGCTAATGTAGCAGAGAAGACGAATGCCACTCCAGGCACTGTAATCTCTGTGTGATTGGACTCCCAGCGGGTGCTGAAGGAAATGATCTGATTGGGTTCCTTTCTGGTTTCCAGAGGTCCTTCCCACTACTTGTCAGTTACCTCCAAAAATAGAAAGAGACCATAGAATTAGCAGGAGTCTGGCAGGCTGAAGTGACAGCTCCAAACCACGTGTTTTCATAATGCGGTTTCACTCCTATAATAAGGAAGCTGTGTTCATTAAGTCCTATGACATAGTGTAGCCTGTTCCAGGGGGCTAAAAGTGTATGGCGGCACTGCTGGCTTGCTTGGTAGGCTCCCCTCTCTCAACTGGGATATCCTCGATCCAACGGCACTCAGGGGCCGTGTCATTGGCCTGCCCATGTTGCCCCATGATACCCTACACTTGTTGGATGGGAGTACACTGTGTGGACTATACTCTACCCCCTCCAGGGTGGTTGCATTCTGTTGGTGTCCCTTTGGTGGTGTGGTCTTGGAAATGTGGGTGGGTCTGAATCATGCCCGTTTGCTCCTGCATGAGGTTCTCTTTGTGCAGTACCACGTATCCAGTCCCCCCGTCTCAGTCCCCAGATGTTATGCTACAATAGTTTATGTGCCGGGTGACTAGGGTCATTCTGTCCTTTCTTAATTGATATGTGACAGGGACGAGAGGCAGTTTATATATTTTGGGGGGTCAAAGGTATGCCCATGTCTAATGTTTCCAATATCGTGATCATAGGAGGACCCAAACCCTTGGAACCTGCTTCAGGACCATGTGGCCTGATGACTCCTTCCTGTCTCCATCCTGTACCCACCTCACTGTGCTGGTGCCCACGTCACTGCTGTTGGTGATCACGTTTCTGCCTGGTGACTCCAGCTGGACATCTCCAGAGCGGATCCCGTTGTCCCTGCCTAAACCCACTGAATTGTGTTAATGCTACGTAAAGACTGTGGTCACACACTACCAACGCCTATCTCCACTAATAAAAACACTGATAAAAAACCTTAATACAATGGGCTGTGTACTTTTAGATCCCCCACCAGGTACAGCCAGAAGAGGACTGCCCACTCTCTTGAGTCTGGCCTCTCTCTAGCTCCCACACACTAGGGAATAATTCCTATGAAGGTATACATGGGGGAAAATGTGAGAGCTCGTAGATGTGATTTAGGGAACTTGTAGAATATGACGTGAGAACTTGTACAACTAAAATAAAACTTGTAGATGTGATTTGAGCATTTGTAGAATATGATGTGAGAACTAAAATTGAACTCGTAGGTGTGATGTGAGCAATTGTAGAATATGATGTGAGAACTTGCAGAACAAAAATCTGTAGGCTCCTTGTATTTTAAAAATGTCAATATATAAAATATTAAAAATGTTCAAACATGTACAGTGGCCCTGAAGTGCAAATCACAACAGCAAATAGAAAAAACACAACAGCAAATAGAAAAACACTTCAACAAATCATAAAATACAATGGCAAATATGAAAACATGACAGCAAATATGAAAACACTTCAACAAGTCATAAAACACAATGGCATATAGGAAAACACGACAGCAAATATGAAAACACTTCAAAAAAATCATAAAACACAACGGCAAATTAAAAAAAACACGACACCAAATATAAAACACTTAAACAAATCATAAAGCACAACGGCAAATAAGAAAACACGACAGAAAATAGGAAAACATGACAGCAAATATGAAAACACTTCAACAAATCATAAAACACAATGACATTAACTTCTACCGGAAAAGGTAGGCCCTATCTAACAGAGTACAGACCCTCCTGATTGGACAGACGGACTGTCTGTCTTTTAATAGGAAGGAGAGTTGAAAAACACGGAAAAGTGCCTATTTTGAAAAAATGAGTACTCCCAAAGATACTTTCGTTATTTTTTGAGTTGGGAGTAATGGCGATTAAGTATAATGGCGTTAGTAACAGCATTACTTTTTTCAGTAACGGAGTAATCTAATATTTACTTTTTCCATCGTTGCAACGCCGTCATTGTTACTGAAAATGTAAAGTGGCGCTTTACTACAATTTGGTTGGGTGAAGTGCGAGGTGTCAGGCTTTGACTACACATCAGCAGCCTGGAGAGAGCAGGGGTGTATGGTGTAAGATCAGGTAATGTACGATAGGTAAAGTAAATATCGCTTTTATTCAACATTATTATATGATTTTACTATTTTGATAGCACTTTATAGTGATATACTGTACATTTCTGCAACTCATAGACGTTATTGCTTTAGCTTGCAACCTAACGATATTTAGGTTGTTAATTCTAGTGCTAGACGACGTTAGCGTTGATGAAGTGCTCTGTGTGGTTAACTAGCTAGCTACGTCTAGCTAGTTAACTACTGTATAACTAGCTGTGTGAATAATCAACCTACAATTTTAACTAGCTCTACTAGTACTAGGCTTGCTTGTCATCTAGTCAACAAGTATTTGTGTAATGGTAATAAAGACAGGTAAATGTATATACAAGTTTATATGTTTATTAATTAATGATCATTTCTATTAGTTCAATTGAATATGGATGTTTGCATTTAGTTGTTTATGGAATATTAAACATGTCAAAAGTCTGTAGACTTGTAGGCAAAGTTGTGTGGTTGTATGTTGAGGTTTGTGGTTGTACAATAAAGTTTGTGGTCGCAAGTTTGCTTTAACAAATCTGTGATCTCGTTTTGCAAGCGTGTATATTTGTATATGTCCGTACTTGCATGCTATTTTTGCAAGTGTGTAACATTAGGTTTGTGCTTGTAAGTTATATTTTACAAGCTTGCATAATGAACTGTGAAAACATTTTAAAAAGTTGCAAATCTGTAATATTATATTTGAATAAATTCAGCTGGAAATGCCAGCATATTTCTTTTTCAGACTTGCAACAAAAACGTTTACGGCAAAGAATAATCTACTGCGAGGGTTAAATCCATGCGCGGGTGCTTGTTTGCGCGCGCTCAGATTTTTGACATGTTTACTACGTGCATCCGTTTTGTAATTCGAGGGTCGTAAGCTTGTGAAATGAGTGTCGCACTCGCAACCACCTCCTATACTATTGACCAATCAGTTAGTCCTGCTTTGCTAAATCCAATCCCATTGGCGTGATACTTTCATCAATCAAATTCGAACAAGCAGTCGGTATGTATGTAAAGTATATTCAGTGGGGCATGGTAGAAAGCGCGCGGAGGAAGAACTTTAACGTACCATGTAGTGATGGGCATTACGGCTCTTTTCCGTGAGCCGGATCATATAATAATATAATAATATGTTTATTTTTCATAGCACCTTTCAATAACCTAAGGTCGCTTCACAAAAAATGCAGGGATGGTACGTTCTTCCTCCGCGCGCTTTCTACCATGCACTGAATAAACTTTACATACTACATACCGACTTCTTGTTCAGTCACCATCCCCAGAGCTATGTATACAATGCGTGGACTTGCAGTCTGAATTTCACCTTTTATCCAGCAAGGATGCAGAAAGGTTACTGTTGTATTTGCAGGCTACATACCTAGCCTCCTTAATGTTGATAATAAAATGCTTGCAACATTGATAGTAGGGTGCCTTGAAGCAGTCTTACCAGTGGTCATTTCGGAGAAACAGACCGGCTTTATCAAGGGTAGACTTTCATTTTTCAATATTTGGACATTGTTCAACATTATTCATTCCAAACAGTTCTCAAACTCCCCTGAGCTTGTGGTCTCCCTGGATGCAGAAAGGCCTTTGATGCTTTATTGATTCATGCCCAGACAGAAAGGAGTAATCTCTCAGGTCTATTAATGTATAATGGGTTTTGGCAAACACTCCACCAAGAAATATGCCTGGGAGCAGGAAATGGGTGTTGAATTCACAGAGGAGTGGTAGAGTGAGGTGATAGACAGGGTTAGCTAGGACTTAAAATGTAAGGTTGTTCATAGAGTCCAAGTTGTCTGAAATTTACCCTACTGTGATTGATGTTTGTGACAGATGTCATACCTCCCTGTGTCACCTTTATCATATGTTTTTTCTATTCCCTAAGCTGAGAGAATACTGGGACTTCTTATCTAAAGTACCCCTGACAGCTGATGTTGGTGTTTGTTACGTCCCCCAGTCTCCACATCTATATTATCTCTGTGGCCTGGTCTGTGTTACTACTTTGTTGTGTTTCTGTTCTGTTCTGTGTGTTTGTTCTGTTCATTTTGTGTGTCTCCCACAGGTGGTGCAGATTTGATCATCAATCATCACTCATATCTGACTCATCCCCCCGTTATTCAGTCCAGCTGTTTCCAATCATCACTTCCCATCATGTAGCTCTAAACATTATAATATGAGCCATTCTTTTTCTGTTCTGTCTCTCTCTCTGGTAGAGCATGTAGTTGCTCTGTCTGTTTTGGTTGTGGTATACATATTGTGTTTGTGTATTATTGTAATTTATTCTTTGTTTCCTTTTTGTCTTCCCAGGGGAGAGGGGAAACACGTGGGAGTGTTAGGCAAGATGCCTTGGGTATACACCACCCATAGGGTAACTCTTCTGTAATATACACTAGGAAAGACCTGGACAGATCACTCCTGTACTTTTGGTAGGGCACCTGGATCATGTGCCAGTAAAGGTTTAGGTTCTTGTGTTTTGTGTTAGGTTAGAGCAGGTAAGGGGTGCAACCTTATATATTCTTTCTTTTCTTTGGTCCTGTCCAGCCCGTTTTCCCATTTCATATTATTGATATTATTATTATTATTATATACATATATTCAATTACTTCATAAAACCCTGGGTAAAAATAAAACCCCTTTGTGAAACAGTACTTGCTGTCTCTGTGTCCTTGTTCGCACCCACAACCCCACGCCTCTGTTGCTGACCTCAGGGTGTCCTGTGCGGTGTGGTTGACACCCACTCCCTTTGTGGGGAGCTGAACGTAACAAATGGGGGCTCGCCGCTCAGGCGCCACGGTGGTTGGTGCCTGAGGGGTGGTGTTGGGGTGTGAGCAAGGACTAGTTATTTATTAGGTGTCCAGGCTAAGTTAATGTTTGTGTTCAGTGTGTTAACCATTTCTTTGTTTTTTTTGTGTGTTGTTAGCGACCTCTGGTCATGGCAGTATGGCGGCATCTGCAGTGGAGATGTTTATTGAGGAACCCTCTTTAGGGTCATTGGTTATGTTACGTAAAGCAGATCTGTTAGCTGTGGCAGATCACTTTAAGTTAGCAGTGAGTAAAAATGCTCGGAAGGCAGAGATTGTGGAGTTGGTCAAAGACGATTTATTGAGTCTGTCTAGAGGTGATGGCCCTAGAGGAGAGGGATGAGTGGTTGGAGGCTCCTGTGCTCATGCGGTCAGGGGACGGCGTGAGAGAGGAGAAGACTTGAGCACCACTGACTTTCAATACTAACCGCCGTTGTCTCCTCTCACAGGAGAGGAGTCAGTTGAAGTCACAAGGCTGAGATTTAAAATAGCCCATCTTGAGGCAGATCTAAGAGACAGAGAAGAAGGACGAAGGGCTGATTATGAGATAGAGATAGAATCCAAGGAAAGGATTCATATGAGGCAGCTAGAATTGGAGGCAGAGAGGGGTGAAGTACGCTGACCTTAGCCGGCTGGCTTTGACGTTGGCAAGAACATTGCCTTAGTGTCGTTTTTTCGGGAGGCTGAGGTGGACCAGTACTTCGCACAGGGGTGATTCTAGGATCTGACCTTTGGGAGTGCTCAGCCCCTAGTGAGCATTTGATAGCAGTTAAGCTACCCTGTAAGATAAAAAAATTAAATCATGACTTCTAGTGAGTATTGGGGAAATAAATAGACAGATTGAACTATAAACAGATTCAAGGCCAGAGATGTCTAAAGTACTATAGACCCAGACTTGAGTAAAAGTAGTGCTTTATCAAAAAAGTTACTTGAGTAAAAGTAGAAGTGCTCTTTAAGCACCACACTTAAGTTGAAGTACTGAAGTATTAAACATTTCTTGTACTTAAGTATTGCAAGTAGTATATTTTAAAATGTACTACTCAAGTACTGGAAGTAAAAGTATAAGTATTGTGTTATATAGTTATTAAAGAAAGCAGTCAAGTTTGAAAATCATTGTTTATATTATTTAAGTAAAAGTAGAAGTAGGAGAAAAAAATAACACTCCAGTAGATACAGCAGATACAGCCTTTTAGTACTTAAGTACAGTAGTGAAGTGGTTCTACTTCGTTACTATACATCTCTGTTCAAGGTATCTCCTGTGAAGGAAAGATGGCAACTACGAACCATGATTATTGCAGTAAATACCTTTTGGCCACTTTCTCACCTGGTTCTTCTAGGTCCCTCTCTTTGTCCTCTCTCTCTCCATCCTGCTCTTTCTCTCCATCCTGCTCTCTCTCTCCATCCTGCTCTCTCTCTCCATCCTGCTCTCTCTCTCTCTCCATCCTGCTCTCTCTCTCCACCCCCCCCCCCTCTCTCTCCATCTTCCTCTCTCTATTTATATGTATGTATATGTAAATATGTGTATACAGTGGGGCAAAAATATTTAGTTAGCCAACAATTGTGCAAGTTCTCCCACTTAAAGATGAGAGAGGCCTGTAATTTTCATAATTGGTACACTTCAATTATGAGAGAAAATGAGGGAAAAAATCCAGAAAATCACATTGTAGGATTGTTAATGAATTTATTGGTAAATTATGGTGGAAAATAAGTATTTGGTCATTTACAAACAAGCAAGAGTAGGCCAAAAGTTCCAAACAAGATAAAATCACAAGTAATTAACTTGGAAAAATCATTCCAAGCATAAGTCAGTATACAAATATGTTTTCAATAAAACATTCAATAAAAATAGGAAATATAAAATCAAGTAAATACATTTCCCCCATGTTCCAAAACCCATTATTCTCTCAATGGGACACTTGTATAAACTGTGTCTGTAACTCTCGCACTGATTAAGTTTGGAACCAGTGGAAACAAGCAGGATGAACAATTCATCCTCAAAACAATCATACATGGGTATTCATAACAATTCTCATGTATCGTACAGATGTTATTATACATATTATTAACCTGAGAATTCATAGTTCTCAGTCAAAAGTATTTGTTACCTTCATCCATGTGTATATCAGTGTAAGCAGATGAGAAAATCATATTACATCATTCATTAGGGTCAACCAAATTCTGGTTGTCAGTCAATTTGTTGTTTACTCATTTTATCCAAAAATGTAATCTGTCGTTTCTCTGCATTATCTATCTCCCAACTAAGATGTGTACAAAACCAAGTACATACCTAACTATCTCTTCTCTCAAATCTCAGATAGTTCCTGATTAAATTTCATCCAATTATTTATCATCATCAGTCAGTTCTCAAATACTACTTTGTCCTAAATATCTCATTCTATCTAAGCATGTCATATAAATCTCTTCTCTCCTAACTATCTCTATTTCATATTAATTATCTAATTTTAACGTGTCACATAAAACATCTAATCTTCTTTACATGTCACATAAAACATCTAATTTCTACATGTCACATAAAACATCTAATCACAAATGCATATTATATTCTAAATTTTTGTGTAAGCTAACCCCTAGAAACTTCTCCTAGCACCTGGCTTAACATTGTCCATCCTCATTATTCACTGTTAGTTCATGTCTTCAGACTCGCTGGTCCAAAGCTTCAATCATTGACTTTCCAGCTCAAAGTAATAACCTTCTTCTCATTAACATTGTCTCTCTTTGGGACAATCAAAATAGCGTCATTTTCTTCTTTAAACGGTTTCTTCTCTTGGAACTGGTTTCTTCTTCCTAAAACTCATGTTCTTTATTCAATTCAAACTGTCAGTGTGTATTGTGATGGACTTCATCAACCATGTAATTATTCCAGTCAGGAAACATTTCAACTCAGTGCTACTAGGAAAGATCAGATCATGGGTTGCTCCAACTCTCAGTCCAATTGGTTCGATACATTTGAGAAAAGATGTCCCATGTGAGATGTTTCTGAAACAAAAGAGAAAACAATGCTTAAGCTCACAATCAAATCATTATGAAATGTAATCCTTTCCAACAATGCAAAGGCTATATAAGCCAGATCCATAAGAGCATTCGGGGCATTTCCCAGAACCCGTCTTGATGCCTTGTTATGATGACCCTGTTTCCGTAACGAGAAGTACTTAATTAAACATTCTATACCACAACCTGACTCCTGGAAACTATCATTTCAACGAAGATCTTACCAGCCTGAATTTAACACTTAACAAATGGCTGGAGTGTGTCAGCAGTTCCTGCAAGAGGAAGGCATTGATGCTATGGACTGGCCCGCCCGTTCCCCAGACCTAAATCCGATTGAGCACATCTGGGACATCATGTCTTGCTCCATCCACCAACGCCACGTTGCACCACAGTAGCCCTCTTATTGAAATTGAATGGTGAGGTAAAAGGCGCCCTTGCTGAGGCTAGTAAATTTGCCATTGTGACGTAGTTGATGGTTTAGAATCTTCGAAAGTTCCGAAGCTGTTCTGTAGCAAATCTGTGCCACTGCACTCAATAGAGTTGATAGGAGCAGGCAGGGTGAAAAAGTACCTAAAATAAGGCCTGTTTTTTCGCAATTACGTTAAAACTACGGCAAGCAACTCGGATATAAGGTAATATTATGAAACTGCAGTCCATGACGGATGCAATGAACTAAATTTCATCCCGGAAAAGCGTTGTTAAAAAAATCATCTGTCCAGCCTACTATTAGTGTTAGGGATGAGAGTATTCCTTTTTTGTAAATCATAGGTTGCTTAACATCTAATAGTCAAAGTAAATGTAAGTCAATGAAAATTGTAATGGGGTGGGATTAGTTTAAGTATTTGCACTTGTGTAGTTGGCTATGAGACACATGGGTGCAAATAGCATAGACACCCTGGGTGTAAATAGATACATAGGCTATTTACACCCCGGGTGCATATAGCTTCTGCCATAATGTTTTGACCTTGATGTGATTGGTGTAAATCCAGACCCACAAACACTTAACTTGCGGGGAGGGAACTTGTGCAAGGACTACTTACAGTCAAGCTCAATTTTGATTGTTATTTTATTGCTCACATTTTTAGGAAAGCATTGGGGATCCGCATGGCATAGTCGGCCAAGTCGCTGCATTGCAGGACAGTCTACGTCATGATGGTCATGGGTCTGACCATGGGTTTTCTGATTTTCCCCGTGCCTCCTGCACTAGGCAGTGCAAATTGGCATAACACTGCTCAGGATTTGGGTTAGATAAGTCAGATTATCTATCCTGCCACGTCGCTCTGCAGCCACTTCTTGGGTTCAGATCGGGCGCCAGTGGGTTTATTGTTTATTGTTAAAAAGGATCCCCATTAGCTGTCACCCAAGTGGGACGAGCTAATCTTCCTGGGGTCCAAAAACAAAACATCACTTAATGGTAATCTAAAAGCAGTAAAACGTTGTAGACGTTGTAGACATCATCAAATATGTCCATTCCCTACTCACAATTTTAAATAGTACATTCTCAGATGATACTTAAAAGAGACCTTGCTATTCATTTCACGTATATTCAGTGGGCAATTATTCCAATGATTGATGGCTCGATAATAACTGCTCTTTTTATAGCATTAGATTTTGGGCGTGGTAACAACATCTGGCCATCATCAGCTGACCTAGTCAAATGAGCGTGAACCTCATCACACCTAACAATTTGATTATATAAAAAACGGGTTGAGAAAAAATGACAATATTTCTGAAAAATGTAGTTGTTTTGTAAACCAACCTGTTATCTACCGTTAACCAAAAGAGTTGACGGTGCAAACTGATAGTGTTTGTTCTCATGGGACAATGTAAAACTAACCTGGCAGCTCTATTTTGGGCTGTTTGTAATTTCTTTACTTGACCTTTAGATGAAGATGACCATACAGGTGTACAATAATCCAGATTACATAAAATTAAAGATTTAGCCACCTGTCCAACAATGTTTGTAGGGACATAAGGAAGACATTTCCTCACCATAGAGATACCCCGACCCATCCTCTTCACTATGGTATCAACATGTTCTACCCATGACAGCTGACTATCTATTATTGTGCCTAGTAATTTTACCTCATCCACCTGTTTTATAGGTATCCCAGACAAGTTCAAACTCATTTTTGGTATAGATGACAGTTTATGACTCGATCCCAAGATAATTGATTTGGTTTTTGAGATATTCAGTACCAACTTATTTTGTTTTATCCAATCAAAAACCATATTTAACTCAGCTGATAAAACATTGTCCAGTTCACTGACAGTTTTTGCAGCATAATACAAAGTAGAATCATCAGCATACATTTGTACAGTTGCTTTACACAATACTGATGGTAAATCATTTGTGAAGATGGCGTATAACAGTGCTCACTTGCGGGACCCCGCAGTCCAAGACATTTGAGTGAGACCAGCTGCCAGTGTAATAAACCCGTTGCGTCCTACTTGTGAGATAACTCTTCATAAATCTGATGGCAGTTGGACTAAATCCATAGCACTCCAGTTTAATAATGAGTAAATTGTGATCCATGACATCAAATGCTGCATTAAAATCAAGTAATACTGCACCAGTCATCTTTAAATTATCAATCTCCTTGAGCCAGTCATCTGTCATTATTGTAAGGGCTGAACAAGTTGAATAGTTACGTCTATAAGCATGTTGGAAATCTGTGTTCAAGCCGTTACAGTAAAAGTATTCCTGTATTTGTGAGTGGACAATTCTCTCCATCAGTTTACTAAGAACTGGAAGAATAGTTGTAGGTCTACTGTTCTTCCCAGTGAGTGCTAATTTGCCATCTTTAGGTAAGGGAATAATTTTACGTTCTTTCCAGATAGTGGGAAAAATACCTTTCATTAAGCATGCATTTAATATTTGACATAACGGACCACAAACATAGTCAGCTGCCAGGCCAAGTACCTTACTGTCCAGCATGTCAGTACCCACTGAGCTGTGTTCAGGCAGGGACTTTAACAACTTCCTTACTTCCCTCTCCTCCACCCTATTAAACTGGAAAGTGCACCTCTTGTCTAGCATCACATGATCTTTTATCAGCTTTAAATAATTAGAAACAGTATTATCCATATTTTGCCTTAGCACATATGGGTACCTATTTATGAAGAAATCATTAAAATAATTTGCTATATCAGATGGTTTGGTCAGAAACATGCCTTTTGATTCCACAAAGGAAGCCCCTCCAGTTGTCCGTCTCCCCATTATTTCATTAAGGGTTTTCCAGAGCTCTTTACCATCTTGCTTTACAGCATTTATTCTTTGCATGTAATATTCTTTTTTCATTGATCAATTCAGTTTTGTAACCTGATTTCTCAGTTGACAGTACTTGAATCTGTCGTCCACTAATCCAGTCCTTACTAATGTAGATTTGGCTTCACCTCTTTCACGAGGCTCTTTATAGTTTCATTCAGCCAACACACTTCCTCATAGGGGCATGCCTGTCAACAATCTTCATGAAGTTTTCCATAAAGATATTTAAGGAGGCCTCAGGCTCCTCAGCAGCATACACATCAGCCCAGTCAATATCAGCAACATCTGCCAAAAAACTTTCCGGAATAAATTTCTTGAACATCCTTTTATGCATTATATTGACCTTACATTTAGGAATTTTAGTTTTCCTGGTAATTACTATAATATTATGGTCACTAAAACCCACAGATCGAGAAACTGGTTTAGTGCAACATTCAGGAATATTTGTGTAAATATGGTCTATGCAAGTGGCCGACATATGACCAGCACTGTTAGTAAAGACTCTGGTTGGTTGAGAGATCATCTGAGACAGACTACAAGCATTTATCAATGAAATTATCTTTTGTTTCATTGGACATTGATTCACAAACCAGTCTATGTTCATATCCCCAAGTAAGAACATATCACCATTAACCTCTGTAACTCTGTCAATTAATACACATAAATCATTCAGATATTGCACATCAGTCCCAGGAGGTCTATAGCAGCAGCTGATCAACACCGGCTTAAGATGAGGAAGATGCACTTTAACCCATAGTGATTCTAAACTATCTGAGATAAACTCAGAGCACAGTGTTGCCGGGAAGTTATTTCTAATATACAGTGCTATGCCACCTCCATGCTTATTCCTATCCCTTCTGAAAATATTATAACCATCAATGGAAATCTCTGTGTCAAGAACAGTAACATCTAAATGGGTCTCCGATATGGCCAAGATGTGAATGGTGTTCTCTGTAGTGAGATAGTTAAGTTCATGAACCTTATTTCTGATGCTGCAAACATTCAAATGGGCCATAACAAGACCCTTTGAAACAGGAAATATATGCTTATCATTCAATGGTATATGTATCAGCAGAACAAACCAGGAAGCAGAACAAACCAGAAAGCGTGTGAGCTCTGAATTGCGGAAGTATAGTTGGTGGGTTTAAACATCCCGTACATGACCTGACTAAAGGCTTTCGTGTTGGATGAGCAGTGCGAAAGAAATTTGGTGGCTTGGTGACATGTGGTTGGAAGAACTGTCCAAGGAATTGCAGAGCTGCTGACAAGGCAGGCACAGTGAGAATTGGGAGGGGACTTCGTGCCGCCCGCTATGTCATATCGATAGCCCAATTTAATCTTGGGAAGGGTCAGTGTACAACGCCACTTTACGCTGTAAATGTTTTTTGTTGCCATTAATAATTTTTTCAGCCAGAACCTTCCACAGCGAGTGCTTGATTTGCAACCAAGTTTTTTGAGTGCTGTACCAGCATTTTCCAATATCTTTTTGGTAGCTTTTTAAGCGCTTGACTTGTCCAGAGTGCTTCACTGGTAGTGCTTTAGAGAGCAATAGAGATTAATTTCAATTGTGATTTCACTTTGTTTACTCCTCACTTTTCAGACAAACTGCAAGTTAAATGAAAAGGATGCGCTGTTCCTAAAGTCAACTATAATTTCCTTTGATTTAGACACATTTATGTCCAAGAAGGAGCGTTAGTACGAATCAATAGCATTGTCAACCACCGAACCATGGTCAGTTTCATCAAGTCGTTGGACCCACACTCAAGGTCCTAAATTACATTATAACAGCCATTGACCAAAGACATTACTGTGCAGCCGTTTTCATCGACCTGGCCAAGGCTTTCAACTCTGTCAATCATAGCATCCTCATTGGCAGACTCAAGGGCCTGGGTTCACAAATTTCTTCTCTGATAGGTTTCTAAGTCAGAGTGCCTCCTGTCTGTACCTCTGGCTGTCTTTATGGGGGTGCTTTAGGGTTTGATTCTTGGGCCAACACTATTTTTCTTATACGTCAATGATGTTGCTCTCTGATCAACGTGTACACGGATGACACGCTTATGTATTCATCTGTGTCACGGTTGTGTAGATGAAAGGAGAGAGGAGGACACAGGCTGGCAAATGCAGCGGTTTTATTTGGAAGGAGCCGGAAAACAAACCCAGGAGTTGCAGGGTACGACCTAGTCGTGTATCTATCAAATATACTTTGTGCTCTCAAAAGCGGCACAGAACGCTGAATACTAAATACGCTATGTTATCTCTCCTGGCAATACGCACACTCTACATAACCCGAGTGACTGGCACAACTTCAGGATGAGTAATACTGGCGTTTAACAACAATACACATATACAGCGACATCGGTGACTCACTTCTCACAACTGTACGTCCTGTGGAATGTTCCTGACCAGCCTTCTCCAACCGTAACAATATAACAATCAATCGCGCCCTCCTCTCCCTCACCTGGCTAGATATAGGGACCGATTGACCAGCTGGGAATAATCTGATGATTAGGTGCAATCAGTCCATACCTGTACCAGGTGAAGGAGTGGAAGGCGCTAAGAAGCACACATAATTATAGCACCCAACATACACACACAATACTCATATATACATACAATAACTAAATCTACAGTACATAAGCACTGGTCCAATAAACAACTAAACATACTAATAACTAAGCAATACATGAGTCCATGGTCTTGGTCCCTGATCAAACCTGCCATCTGCTGGGCAGGATGTTACAATCTGGCCCTAGTGCTGGGCGGTATGACCAAAAATGTATATCACGGTATTTTTCAAAATTCTACCGGTTTCACGGTATATGACGGTATTTAAATGTTTTTCCATGCATAATCAGGGGTTCCCAGTATTTTCTACTGGTTGAGATATATATTATTGCAGTCGATTTGTACATTTTTTGGTATTCCAAGACGTGCATGCGGCTAATTTGGTGGAGCAAATTGCTTGTATCCGATGCTGTGAGTAGAATTTACAGCTGTTGCACCAAATAAAAATAAGACTAGTCGTAGCTAAGTCCACCGTAAGCAACGCGCGTCCGTGAAAATCAAAATATTACTAGTAATAGTTGCTACGTGAGATGACTCTACAGTGTAACCCAATGGGGCGAATATGCTATCTTGAAATAAATCGCTTATTTTCACTATTACCGGCACATACATGTTATTATCAACGTTTGTCAATATGTAAAAGGCCCTTACGGAAATATTCTAGTGCATATTTACCTTCTATATCGTAAATGGGCCTCTAAAAATACTCATTGTAGTGAGTGAACATGTTGCCTAATAAGTCTCTGAGTAGTGTTTACCTTTTCTCTTCAGTCTTCCGAGTCCTGACATAGCTAACCTTTCGTAGTTCATCCATCGCCGACGACAGGTTAAACTTAATCGATGGCAAAAATTGTAACTGTAACTAGTGCTGCAATGTAATGTACTGCATTGTTAGGCTATTATTATTATTAACAGACATCGATAAACCCTTCCCATGTTGTAGCCTAAAAAAACACATTAATTTCACATACAGCTCCCTCACTTTTCTGGTTCACGGGGGAACTTGTAATTTTCTTCCACGCTTCCCGGTCTTTCATTGCATCCAAATGCGCCACAGTTGTGCATTTTTTAAGTGATTTCTGTAATTTAAAAAATAATGTATTACATTTTTTTCCACTATTCGCTACACTATGTCAATGGGAATCAGCTGAATGTTGGGCTCCAACATGGAGTCCACAAAATACGTGACCACCTCGAAACCAATCGCATAACAGGATAGCTCAGAACACTCGATTCCCTAGTTGGCCATACTATCTCTATATATGGCTCTGTTTTAAACGTTCCAACGTCGCCCCCTGGCAACCGTTTCGTTCCATAAGCCATAAATTGTAAAAGGAAAGAGAAGCTACCATTAAAATACTTGCATTACATTAGCTTAAAAATATATTATTTTCATGTAATTATAAATTCCACTAATAATAAATAGATCCCGAAATTCGATGTGCCTGCAAGAGAATTTTAAATAGCTAAACCCCTTTAATTGTTCTGAGAAACAAAGCCAAATAATGCGTGTGTTTGCTGTGTTGCACTACGGTACAAAAAATACATGGAATTAGCTGCTTTAACCAACTTTAGTTAGACAAAACAACCACATTGTCCTAACTTGAGAAAGATAACAGAAAATATATTCACAATTTAGCATGAGGAAGGGCAGTGAAGCGTCAGTCTTAACAAGCATTAATGTTCAATACTGTAGTGATGGAAAACAATGTTTTGGGATGGATCGCACAGCTGAAAGTGACTGATTAGGATTTGTTTGTAACGTAGTTAGTACCGTTTTAACAAACAACACGTTGGCTATTTCCAGGCATTTGATTGATAATCCATGTAGTTCGCTGTTAACGTAAATAATGTGCCCTGTATCTTTGATTGAACAAAACAGTCTTTCTCCAAAGAAATTACAGCTAAATCTTAATGCCATTAGAGAGTCAGAAAAACAATACATTTTAAATAATTTATATAAATCAGCATCTTGCGCCCTGGCTGTGCCTGCTGGCAACTAGGCGTAGCTCATTGAGAGCTTATGCCCGGCTGGTGCAACAGGTACATATATAAAGTCAGATGTAAAGGGCATTTTAGGTCGGAGGTACAGTTAGGACCAGCTGGTGCAACCGGCCCCTGAGCACTACTGTTTACCCTCCCCACGCCTCGCAGTCGCACCATGCGTGTTTAGAAATGCAACATGGAAAAGGGTCTGAACTGAAACAGTGTTGCTCAGCGTAGCGTTCCAGACGTTATGTATTCAAATACACCGGTATCGCGGTATATAAAAAATTTATATCATAAGAAAAATAAACACCGGTATTCGGTGTGAACCGGTATACCGCCCTGCACTATCTGGCCCCTCTTTAGAGACTATATTAAAAACCTCCAAAAGAGCTTGGGTGACATAAAGATTCCTTCCATGGCCTCCAACTGCTGTTAAACTCCAAATGTATGCTCTAAAACCAGTCAAATTCTGCACCTGCTTGCCCAACAAGCATCACCACTCTGGATGGGTCTGTGCTGGAATATGTTGAAAATGACAAATACTTAGGGGTCTGGCTTCCTATTCGCATAACAAGGCCTCATTCACTCTTCCTGCTAAACACACCCTTGTGAAAATGTCCATCCTCCCAATACTTTACTTTAGTGATGTTGTCTACAGAACTGATTCGAACTCTCTCCTTAAAGAGAGGAAATTGTATGTGTTATACAGTACCACAGTGTCAATTATTTTGTTACCAATGCCCCATACAACACCCATCACTTCAACCTCTACGCACTAGTTGGATGGCCCTCATAACACACTTGGTGCCTGAATCACTGGTACCATTTTATCTACAAGTCCTTACTAGGCAAAACCCTACCTTACCTAAGCTGATTAATCTCCGGAGCATCAACCTCTCTAAACCTGAGCTTGAGCAGGTATATCTCTCTGGTTGCTACAAAAGCCTGCACCTCATTTGGCTGCCTCTCTTTCCAATTCTCCACTGCTAATGAGTGGAACGAACTATAAAACTCCCTGAAACTTGAGTCCACTGTCCCTCTTATTACCTTTAAAGCATTACATTTGGATCTGATGACAGACCGCTGCACATGCTGACTCTACCCCTTCTCTTTGCCTGTTTATTCCCTAGGGCCCTCATCAAACCCATAACACATCTTGCACATATTCATGTGTACAGCTGTCTCTAATTTATAATATATATAATTTGCACATTACCGTTTTGTTAGCCATGCTCATTATGTTACCAACCCTAGTGTTATTCTCTTGCATTGCCACTTTACATTCCAAATAATCTACCTCTCTATTTTAAATCATATTTGCACATACTGTACATTTTCCCCCTTTTACTTTTTTGGATGGGGCCAAGACGGTGACTGTGTCCATCTGGGGAAAGAAGCATCCCACATCATCATGGCAGGGGGAGCTGCCGACACCATCACCACTTGGTGTGCTATCTACATCATAGTGGGGGGAGCCGCCTCTATGGACACAGCTGTGGAAATGGTCTGCGCAATCTCATCTGGGGGTGTGGTTTATGCAGTCTCACCTGGGGAGTGGTATACACAGTCTCAGCAGAGGAAGTGACCTCATACACCAGAAGCCACACCTCCTACACCAGAGCCAGAGGCCAAACCTGCTATGATAGAGCTAGATGCCACACCTCCTATACCAGAGCCAGAGGCCACACCTCCTA
>JACXGM010006317.1:10715-25245 GCA_016801145.1 Umbra pygmaea | reverse complement strand
ACATTATTCATAAGAGTAGGGGTGGTAACCCCGGTGTCCTGGACACATTGTTCGTAAGAGTAGGGGTGGTAACCCCGGTGTCCTGGACACATTATTCATAAGAGTAGGGGTGGTAACCCCGGTGTCCTGGACACATTGTTCGTAAGAGTAGGGGTGGTAACCCCGGTGTCCTGGACACATTATTCGTAAGAGTAGGGGTGGTAACCCCGGTGTCCTGGACACATTATTCGTAAGAGTAGGGGTGGTAACCCCGGTGTCCTGGACACATTTTCAATCTGACCCTCACACCATGATGGCACCCTAATCATCCCTATCCCAGTTTGAGCTATATTTACTGTCCAGGCACAAGTCTAATGACTACAAGTCCAACTCAATTCACAAGTCAATTTATTGGTAACTTAAAGGGACACACCAGCCTTCTAACACCTCAAAATCTTTTTCCAGGTGGTTTCCCAACACCCTAGTAAAGAAAACCTTTTCAATGCATTCTGCACTAAGCTGTCCTCCGTAAGTTTTTGAGTTCACTCCCCAGTGACATCACTGATGCCTGAATGAAACTACAGGGGAGGAGATCATGAAACTGTGTACTCTGTCCGTGAATAGGTGTACTCCAGTACAGTGGGTGGCAGTATATGCACCTTATAAGTCGGTTGCAATCTGCCTTAATTCAAAGAAGAAGAAGTAGTGAATAAGCATTGCTTTATACAAAGATTTAGAGCAGGATTCTTTTCAAAATGTCACCATTGGTGAGTGGAAGTGAGTGGAAGTGATGAAGAGCTTGACGATTTCAATTATGAACAGGTGCCACCGGTGAAGTCCAGTCTAGGGCGAACTTGAAGTGGTGGTGTCTTTGTGCAAACTGCCCAGCCATGCCAACAGAGACAGAAAGCGTTTGTTGTAGAGAGTGGGACAGGTATCAATCTGTGCTTTCTACCATCTCCAGTGAGGAAAATGATGGCTGTTGTTATTGTTTACATATAGACTTTGTGTAAAAATTGGAAAGAGCAGTAATGCTAGCTAACATCTGCCTTATCTAACACATTGCAATCGCTGTTCTACATTAATGTAAGCAAAAAATATTTTTTATACTATTTTAGCAGCCAAATTGATTGTCCCTTTTTGTGTATTCTAGGCAATATCTAGTGGTAGCATACTGGTTTTTTTGGAGTGGATGCTACGAGGCGAAAAACTAAAAAGGAACTAAGTCGTTTTACCTGCCTTTGTGGTCGAATTCATTAGAGACAAATACCCATCTCTTGATGGTGAATACAAAGGATTTTGTGAGGCAGATGATCTATTTGATGAATTGTAAATACTTTCATCCTGTAGATATTTGAAGAAATGTTTAAATACAATTACATTACCAAATTTTTTGAATAAAATTTCATCTTTGATAAAGAAAAATTACCATTGTCATCATAACTTTGATTGAAATAAATAGAAACATCTAACCTACGTTGTGAAAAATTAGTTTCCTTCAGTTATTTGATAGGTGAAAATGAAATAGCTGATCCAAACACCCAATTATTTATAAATAAGGCTGGGCATTGTTCAAATTCTTTTGAATATTTCAATATTTCAGTTTTGATGCCGGTACCTTAAAAATACTCGCTTTATGTCGATAGCACTGTAACTAGGTTATCTTTCTTATCTGCTGCAATCCCAGAAATTCCAGATGCTGCTGAAGAGGGCAGTCTTGCCTGTGAGGAGGTGAAAGGCTCAGCCTCTGGTTCCATATTTTTACAGTCGAAAACCATGCAAATCTCTACCCTCAAACTGATTACGTGAATGGTCAAGTGCTTCATTAAATTGGTGGTATTGCCACCTTTGGCTACAAGCTTCTTAGCGCATGTGTTGCACTTTGCTTTATCAGCATCCACCTTTACAAAGTGTAGCCACACTTTAGACTTCTTTGGCATTGTAAAACTAAGCGATTGAACACATGAAGAAAAAACATCTACACCTGTGTGACTGCAAGTATCTTCAGAAATCCTCTGCGTGGTGGTGGTGTCTCTTTCACATGACGTGTTTTAGGTTGCATTAGACAGCCAATTGCCGGCAACTTCAGGTCCTTACACGCAAGTATGCTATATGATTATTGGCTCACAGTCGCTTTTGGAACCGAAATTTGGCACTGGAAGTTACATAATTTTTCAATACTCGATAGGATCTGAGTATTTCGGTCGGTGCCATAAAAGTATCGACGTTCGATGCCCAGCCCTATTTATAAATGAAAATCATGGAAATTTTCAGGGGTACCTAAACTTTTGCATACAACTGTATATAAAGATGTGGTCCCCCCCAATGGTCACTTCCTGCTTAGGAACTTCATAGCAGTGGTGTCTTACATTGTTCATCGAGAGCTACCGTTATGTAGGTTTTCACTCCAACCCCAGAAAATGTTGATTCATTCAGTTTATTAACTAGCTAATTATTTGAATATTATTGCTAAATGGAGGTTGGAGTAGAAACAGGATAGTTGTACCCTGGAAATCCAGAGTTCTCGTGTGAGCACAATTTCAATTTGCTCAGCAAGTTACTCTGGCACTTTGGCCACTACAATGAACGAGTTAGACTTTACTTTTTGTCTAAAAGAGGAACAGAAGACAGTGTTCGAATCGTTCCTTTTTAAGAAGGACGTTTTTTGTTGTTTTGCCGACCTGATATGAAAAACCACTGGTGATAGGTTGTAGTGTTATCCAATTGCATACAGTGAGATTTTTAAATGCATGCTTGGTGCCGCCCCTCGAGCTGAGTCATTTTCATTACTCAATGCCAGACCCTTATATCCTCCGGATTTGGGTATGGATTTTTCCAGGCTAGGATTGTTGCTCTCCAAGACCAGATTTGTAGATGCTCTTTCTACAGAAACTGTATTTGTAGAACATAATTAAGTATCTTAGAGTTGAAAAGTTATACTGCAATGCTTAAAAACATCATCGGTTACAAGCTGAGTAATAAAAATATAAACCTAAGAACATTTATTAGAGATCTGTTTGGATGTGTGATAAATGTATATTTACTGATTTATTCATGGAAAATGTTACCCAAAATAGAAGTAATGGTTGCTGATGATCAAGTTGAATATTAATTTTCCATGTTCTCTATGTACAACACTCATTAGAGAGGCTGTGGGTTTATTGAAGTCCCTTGACTAGCCTGATGTTATTGAAAAAAATTCCATCACATGCACTAATGGTAAACAATCAAAAATTTGATAAGTGTTATCACAACAAAGTATAATGTGACAGTTGTCATCTAGAAAGATCAGTGAAATCAAACACACTACCTCATATAAATATAAACATATTGCAAACAAATTAAGTCTTTCAAAAAAAGGGAGACCACAACATTGTCTGTGTTAAAATCTATACTATTTATTTTATAAAGGCATCACCAAATTATTTAAAATATACTAGGCCTGAAACCTAGAGAGTTACTCCAGGGCGTGTCCAGTCCTCTTCTTGCTGTACCGTCTAGTGAATCTGAAAGGTACATGGCTTATTTTTTTACTTTTTTTATTTAACCTTTATTTAACCAGGTAAGTTGACTAAGAACAATTTCTTATTTACAGCAATGACCTGGGAGCAATTAGGGTAAAGTGTCTTGCCCAAGGACACAACGACATTTGGCTCAGTCGGGAATCAAACTGGCAACCTTCTGACTACTAGTCTGACTCCCCTAGTGCCTCCTTACCTATAGGCTTTGGTACAGGAGCGATGTTCTTAGGTAGAGCAGGCTGGACGAGCTGAGCTGGTGTGGTCGTGGGGTCCAGTCTGCTTTTCAGGACATGTTAGACCAACTTCACTCTGATGTTTGCAGTGCCTGGCTCATACTGCTTTTTTATTTTCATTTCTTGGAACATTTGCAGAACACACGTTTGAAAATGGGATTTCCTGAAATAAAAGGTTACAAAAATATTTAATAGGGTTTAATAAATGCATGATAACATCATACTTCCAACAGTTGTTGTTATAAAGTTTTGAAGAATGAAAAAGTATATGTAGAACATAACTGAATAAAGACTGTATCTTCGTTGTCCAAAGAATGTGGTTGTTTAAAACATCTCATGGAATAATTTCAATATACCACCATAGTACACCTCTCTATAATTAACATGTAAATGGTCAACCTTTCAAACATTGTAGTGTTCAAATATTATACTGTGGCTTTAACCTTATTTCAAACAGTAATCTAAAGTATAACGCTGTAATTTATGTTGTTGATTGAAATAACCCTAACAAACATTTTACCTGCTGCATTGACGGCTGGATTTTACCGCCCACATTATCGGTATGAAACTTTTTCATCAATTTCAGTTCCGTGAATCTGACAACGTCTGAACAGTCGCATCACAAGCGACAAATTGATAATTGTTTTTGGCTCTTGCCAGTTCCTCTTTTCACCCGCCTCTGAATCCGTTGTGGATATTGAAGATGCACTTAGGCCGGAATTTGGATGGAAACTTGTGTCCGAAGGATCATTCTGCTCAAAGCTGACAAAACTAGAGTCAAGATCATCAGGTTCAACCTGTAATAATAGCAGAAGAAAGATGCATTTAGGGCAGGGGTACGGAAATATTACCTATGAGACTCATAGCCTGCTGGTTTTCTGTTGTACCTTATCATGACGTTTACCCAGCTGTTGTACATTACCAGGTGTAAATATATGCCAGAATAGAGCATTGCAATGAAAAGCAACAGACCTGAATTGGGTTTGAGTGCCAGATCTGAGTATGTATGACTAATAGTTTAGGCTTTTGGAAACATTGGAAATGTAACATCTGATCAATAACATCCCAGATAATGTCACATAGTATAAAAAAGGAGCTGATATGTACATACAATGTGCAATAAAGTAGAATAAAGACAATAATAATTGGTCTGCAAGGATTTTAGATAATAATCAGTTGTGAATTAATCAATTCCAAAGTATTTTCAAATTGTGTAGTACTGTAATACCACTCAATGACATAAGGTCAGTCCCGTTTGTAGCATACAAATGTAGGTTTTAATAGATAATCCAGGGACATGCAAAAAGGCATAAACAGTATACAGTATATATATTTTTTCATATAGTTGTATAGTTATTCTGCACACTAATAGTTGCCCAACAAATTTACACACAGATATTCTCCAAAGAAAGCCAAACTATTCAGGTTTGAGTTATATTTACATTTTGGATTGACAGAGAGCACTAGTTCTTCAAAAATAAAATGTATCCTCAAGAATAAAACCTGTTTATTAATTGTGCACACAGTGTAGAGCTGTGGTTCTCAAACTTTTCAAACCAAGTACCACCTTTGATCAAGCTAACCAATCAAAATACCACCTACAAGCTACCATCTCAAAGAAATTACTGAAAATATCAATAACCATTGTAGGACCATGTATGTGACCATGGGCCCTATCTTGCACCCAGCGCAATTGACTTTTTACACCAACACATTCCTATTTTGCACCTGTAACAACAACCTCCCCTGCCTCTGGTTCTATTTGGCGCTCAGCGTCCCCAGAGTATTAGGGAGAGATACTCTGAGTCACTATTTGGACTGTTTTGCTTGTGTTATCATGCCTACCAGCAGGGTTATGTTGTGTCCACTTTCTCTGTTTTAGGTTGTGCTTTTATGCATGCGGGTATTTGCTTATTTTGTTCTTATCTTACCAGGCTGTTTAGTTAGGTTTGATTATATAGGGTACTGCCTGTTATATACTATACCTGATATTCAGGCATTACCTTGACCTGGCACATGTTTAGGTTCTTATATAGTGTTAGCCATCTTTATGGTTCTTCCTTAGTTATGCACACAGGTGCCCTACATCAATGCCCAATCAACAGGGTATTTAAGCCAGGTTGTTTGACACCTCTGTGTCGATTATTGGTTGTGTGACTATGTTTTTGCATGTATGCTTACCTGTAGTTATTGGATCTCAAGCCTGGACCTTTGTTAAGTGGAATTAAATCTCTGTTATCTGCACCTGTTTCCTGATCCTTTTGCCAATTACAGAATAATCGACCAAAATGGAAACAGCAGAGAAGGAGGGTTTTAATAAGTGAACGCAATAGGGTTTTGCAGCAACACCACAATCAGCTGGCAAACCTGGAGACCGCCATGGAGGAGGTTCTACAAAGACTCAGATGCCTGGATACCTCCGGGGCTTCTCCAGCTCCCTGTCCACCAGCCAGCGTGCCTCTCCCTTCCTCCGCTAGCTGTTCCAGTGGAGTAGATCACTCTACCTGAGTGGTATGATGGTCACCCTGAGAGCTGTCGAAGCTTCCTGCTTCAATGTGAACTGTATATTATGCACCGAGCCAGCTGCCACTGTGCCGACAGGGCCAAAATATCCACTGCAAACTCTGTCTTAATGGGAAAAGCCCTAGAGTGGTCTACCGTGCTCTGGGAGGAGGCAGGACCCAATACGGAGGATTATGAAGGTTTTAAGGAACTCTTCAAGGTGATCTATGATCACTGATCAGTAGGGAGAGAGTAAGGACCGATTGCTACACATCTGTTAGGGGCCATGATGACAGCGGAGTACGCCCTGGAATTCCGGACCCTGGCGTCAGCAAGCAGCTGGAACCAGACGGCCCTCCTGTCATTGTTTCAAGAGGGACTACGAGAGGAGGTGAAGCTTGAGTTAGCCTGCCGCGATGATCATGCCACCCTAGACCAGCTGATCACCATGGCCACTAGGTTGGATCAACTATTACGCCCCAGACGGAGACCGACAGGATGCATGCCAATGCCTCAAGTGAGCCCATCCAGAGAGGAGCCGATGGAGATGGATGCCACACGTCTCACTACAGCAGAGAGGAACTGGCGCATTCGCCTTGGTTTATGTTTGTATTGTGGGGAAGAGGGGTATCTCCTGGCACATTGCCCTAACACCTGTGGTGCCCAACGTCAACTAGGAAGACCTTCACCATCCAACGCTAAGGTAGGACTGACGTTTTCTGGTTTAGTCCTGTCCAGGAATGTTGTAACGTTGGATGTAGAGTTTTTTGCCTATTCTACAGCGAGTCCCGTCACAGCTCTCATCGATTCAGGGGCAGCGGGTAATTTTATTGACGAGGGTCTCGTGAAGACCTTGAACATCCCAGTAGAGGGGTTGTCAATTCCTAATCCCGTATTCGCTGTGGACAGCCGTCCCATTGGCAGCGGTAAAATTACCAGGCAGATTACAGAGATCAAGTTCTGGTTTGGGCGCATACGTCGCTTCCTTCTGGCCATCCGGGTATTACGCTTACCCTGCAAGCCCTCCATAAGAAGTATCGCCTGTTTCCTGATCCTTTTGCATGTTAAGGCACCCGACACAGAGGGGATTTTCCCTCCACAGACACCCATTGGTAATTTATGGAATGAACTTGCGCTCTCGGGGGCGGTTCAGCAGATGGCAGGGGTGTGCATAGACTGAGAGATGGACTCATGTATATGTGTAGTTTCATATACATGTTGAGTTGTAGTTATTCAATGCTCTGCATGGTGTTTTGCGTTTTTCTTAATTATGTGTATATGTCCCTTTTTACGGGCTTTTGACGGCTCCTCCAGTTAAGCAGTTCTAGATAGGGTTTTGTTTAGGTTGAGCCAGTGGATTGTAGATCTGTTTAATTTCTGTTTAATTAATGATTGAGTTCAGCTTTGTACTATTAGTTGGGTGAGCTATACTATAAGAGGGCTGCTTAACTGGAGAGAGCTGTCGGGTATTGTTATATTGTCGCTTGTGTTTGTAACGCCCGCGCCTACATCTGGATTTGTTCGGCGCTCCTCTTCTCCGGAGTTCTAGGGGAGACAATCAGCAGGACTGATGGACTTGTGTTTTAGGTGCCTTTTACGCACAACTTTTGTTTGCAGGACAGATCTTTAGTTCAGGGTTGTGTTTCGTATTTATGTTGTATGTTAGCCCTATTATGGAGCCTGTAGTCCAGGCACCTGTTCCAGTTAGTTTAGAGCACTAGCTATCTCTATGCTCATTAAGCATGCAGGTGCTTTTTATTTACGATCATCTCTTATGTATATAATTCTGCCTTCTGTATTCTCATCCTTGTCGGATATTGTCCTGGAGTAGACGTATTTTCTGTATGATTACCTCTTGTCCTGTTGGATTAAACTACTTCAATGGCACTGCACCTGCTTCTTCTTCTGATACGCTACAGAATATCCGACCGAGTCATGGAAGCAGCAGGCCAGGAGGATTTCAAGGGTGCATTGAGCGAACGTGATCGGGTGTTGCAACAACATTATAATCAGCTGGGCAATCTGGAAACGGCCATGGAGGAGATGCTTCAACGTCTCTGACACTTAGGTGCCTCTTCTGCATCTCCAGCCACACGTCCACCTGTCGCCCCGTCATCCACCTCCTCTGAGAACATGTCTAGTGGTTTGGATCTCGCTCTCCCAGAACGTTATGACGGTAACCTGGATCGCTGTCGAGGGTTTCTTCTTCAGTTTGACCTCTATTTTACCCAGAATCGCTACTGTCATTTCTGTGCTTACTGGGAGAGCTCTGGATTGGGCCACTGCGATGTGGGAGAATGAGGGACCAGAGACTGAGGATTATACAACGTTTAAAGAGCTGTTTAAAGCCGTGTTTGAACATCCATCTACTGGGAGAGAACAAGGAGATCGCCTACTGCATATCAGCCAGGGGAACAGAACAACGGCGGAATACGCCCTCGAATTCAGAACCCTGGCTTCTGCTAGTGGTTGGAACAACCTGCGCTCCTGTCTCTCTTTCGGGAGGGGCTTCGAGAGGAGGTGAAGTTGGAATTGGCCTGTCGAGATGATCAGGCCAACCTGGATCAGCTAATCACGATGGCCATTCGTTTGGACAGGATGTTGCGCGCCAGGAAGAGACCGGCAGTACGTTCCCCTACACCTCAGACAAACCTCTCCAGGGAGGAGCCGATGGATATGGACGTTACGCGTCTCACTACAGGAGAGAGGAGCCGTTGCATTCGCTTGGGACTGTGTCTCTACTGCGGAGAGGAGGGACATCTTCTTGCCCACTGCCCCAACACCCGTGGATCCTCACGCAGAACAGGAAGACCGTCTCCGTCCGACCATGAGGTAGGCCTCCAGGTTAATGGGATAGTCCTGTCTGAGAATGTACTAACTCTGAACGTTCAGGTTGGGAATGACTCCTCTATCAGTTTCACCTTGGCTCTCATCGATTCGGGGGCTGCGGGTAATTTTATCGACAAGGGGGTGGCACAGCGCATGTCCATCCCGGTAGAGGAGCTCTCTGTGTCGATTCCTGTCCTGGCTGTGGACAGTCGTCCCATAGGGCGTGCTCCATCACCAAGCAAACCTCACCCATTTCCATATTGATGGGAAATCATCACACAGAACAGGTCAGTTTCTATGTCATTTCATTCCCTGCTCATCCTGTCATGTTGGGTATGCCATGGTTGATCAAACATAACCCCATTATCGATTGGAGAGCGAGGCGAGTACTCAGCTGGTCTTCGGAGTGCCAGGAGAGATGTGGTCCGAGGTTTGTGCACACTACCACAATAGAAAGCCCGGAGTCACAAGTTGATTTGTCCTCTATTGTTCCTTTAGAGTACCAGGATCTGAGCAAGGATTATAGAGCCCTGAATAAGATCACGGTGAAATACCGATACCCTCTACCGTTGATCCATCCTGCTATTGAGAAGATGTACAGTGCCAGGTATTTTACCAAACTGGACCTTCGTAGTGCCTACAACCTGGTACGTATCCGGCATGGGGATGAATGGAAAATGGCATTCAGTACAACATCGCAGCATTATGAATATCTCGTCATGCCGTACGGCCTTGCCAATGCCCCGTCCGTTTTTCAAGCATTCATCAATGAGATGTTTGGAGATCTACTGTGCCAGTCAGTGTTGGTTTATATCGATGACATACTCATCTTCTCTCCTACCAACGTGTCTCATGTACAGCATGTCAGAGAGGTGTTGGCGAGGCTACTGCGCCATCACCTTTAAGCAAAGGCGGAGAAATGTCAATTTCATCAACCCTCCGTCTCCTTCCTGGGGTATGTAATCACTGACAAAGGATTGGAGATGGAGACGGACAAGTCCAATGCTGTACAGTCCTGGCCAGTCCCTAGTACAGTGAAGGAGGTCCAAAGGTTCCTTGGGTTCGCTAATTACTACCGGCGTTTCATCAGGTCGTTCATCTCAGTGGCGGCACCCATCTCAGCCCTACTCAAAGGAGGACCCCGACGCCTGGTATGGACCCCAGACACAGACAGGGCATTCCAAACTCTGAAGGATCGCCTTACTACAGCTCCCATCCTCCGTCATACTGACCCGGACCTGTCTTTTGTCGTTGAGGTGGACGCCTCGGAAATCGGGATTGGAGCCGTTCTCTCTCAGTGACAAGGTACACCACAAAAATTGTACCCATGTGCCTTTTATTCTCAAAAACTCACCTCTACAGAACGCAATTATAATGTGGGAGATCGGGAGCTTCTGGCGGTGGTGGAGGCCCTGAGGAGATGGCGACACTGGCTGGAGGGAACGGCGCATCCATTCCTTGTGGGGACCGACCATAGGAATTTAGGGTACTTGGAGGAGGCTCAATGCTCGACAGGCAAGGTGGGCAATGTTCCTTACTCGCTTTGTCTACACTGTCTCCTACAGGCCAGGCACTAAGAACGGGAAGGCCAATGCGCTCTCTCGCTCCTTCTCTGGTGTGGATTTGGAACGTGAGGAGTCTACGGTGGTGCCCACGGCTAGGATCATCGCGCCTATCCTGTGGGAGGTAGACGAGGAGATCAGACAAACGCAGGTTACCGACCTTCCTCCACCTAACTGTCCCCCTGGAAGCCTGTTTGTTCCTGACAACTACAGGGATCGCCTTCTCGTATGGGCACACACGGCGCTACCCTCAGGGCATCCAGGTATAACCAGGACCCTTCAAGCTCTCCGGACAAAATATTGGTGTTCCCAGATGTCCCAGGATATGCGTCGGTACGTCACCTCCTGCTCCGTCTGCACTCAGAGTACCAGCCCTAAACACCTGCCGTTCGGTAAGCTACAGCCGCTACCTATTCCGGATAGGCCGTGGTCTCATATTTCTGTTAACTTCCTTTCTGACCTGCCTGAGTCTAAAGGCTGTACCGCGACCCAGGTAGCCGTTGACCGATTCTCTAAATCCTGTAGACTTATTCCCCTTCCAGGATTGCCTTCGGCCATGCAGACAGCTAATGCGCTCTTCACCTTTCTCTTCAGGGTGTATGGGCTGCCAGAGGAGATCATCACTGACAGGGGTCCACAATTCACCTCTCGTGTCTGGCGATCTTTCATGAGGAGGTTAGGGGTCTCTGTTAATCTGTCGTCAGGGTACCACCCTCAAATGAACGGGCAGGTGGAACGGGCGAATCAGCCGATTTCTCCGGACGTATTGTATGAACAGGCACGGGGACTGGGCTGATGTTTTACCCTGGGCTGAGTATGCCCAAAACTCCCTGCGCCGTGAGGCTACTGCACTAACCCTGTTCCAGTGCATTCTAGGGTACCAGCCTCCCTTGGTTCCTTGGCTTGCTGATGACGCCCGTATTCCGGCTGTGGATGGGTGGTTTTGTCGAGCGGAAGCATTATGGTCTGCGGCTCATACCCGTCTGCAGAGAGCGGTCCGACGTTTCCGGTGACAGGCGGACAGACGCCGGAGCGATCCTCCTCCGCTCCAGCGTGGCGACAGGGTCTGGGTTTCTACCCGGGATATGGCCCTGCGCACCCAGTGTAGGAAACTGGCACCACACTTCTTGGGGCCCTTCCCCATATTGCGCCAGGTCAACAACGTCACATACACGCTCCAGCTTCCTTCTCACATGAAGATCTCACCGTCTTTCCATGTTTCCCTCCTCAGGCCAGCGGTTTGGGGTCCTCTCGATGATGGCCAGCCTGGGGCCGCTCCACCTGCCCCGCTGATGGTAGAGGGGGAACCGGCGTATGCAATCCATGGCCTCCTGGACTCTCGGAGGCGCGGCGCCGCCTTGCAATACCTGGTGGACTGGGTGGGTTACGGTCCCGAGGAGAGGAGTTGGGTGGCGCTCGGGACATCCTGGACCCCTCTCTACGGACGGAATTCCACCGCCTTCATCCGGATCGCCCTGGTCCCCGCCCTCGGAGACGTCCTCGTTCTCGACCCTCTGTAGCGGCTGGAGCCATTCTCAATGGGGGGATACTGTAACGCCCGCGCCTACATCTGGATTTGTTTGGCGCTCCTCTTCTCCGGAGTTCCAGGGGAGACAACCAGCGGGACTGATGGACTTGTGTTTTAGGTGCCTTTTACGCACAACTTATGTTTGCAGGACAGGGCCCGTATTTATCAAGCTTTTTAGAATTACTCTTAAGAACACTGCTAAGACTTGACTTAAGAATAAGAAAATTATTGTCTCAAAGCTGCGCTTAAAAGTTAGTTATCAAAAAACTCAGTCCTACTTTTAGTGAAGTGTAGGACTAAATCTTAAGTGTCAGTCTTAGAGCTGATTCACAACACTTTGCTCTGCCGCAAACGGGATTTTGGATGACGACATAGGCAAGATCCAATCACTGAGTAGATGTACTTGTTTAGGAATATTCTCAGATAAATTCGCATTCAATAGTGACATTCATAAGAGGAGTTGACATTCAACAAACATTTGACAATAAAGAATTTAAGAGAATCCATTATGATATACACATTGTAAATTAAAGATCAAAAAAGATTTCCAACACGTTTTCCACTATTTCTCAATTAAATATTTCAAACGAGTGTGCTGTTAACTGACCTGCCTATTTATAGCCTAGAGTTAATGATGTAATCATAGCCATCATGGATTCCAAAAGATAACCGAACTGGAGAGAATAAAAAACGCTGCTTGCTGTAGTTGAATTTCTGAGTGGAGAATATGGAATCTGCGTTTCCACTGGCCAATCCCTCTCCACCACACTTCGTGTGATACGATGTCCCCTGTGAAGGGATATATTATATATTGCCTATATTAGGATCCAGTGTTCTATTAATAAACTATGAAACAATTGTGAATAAATATCTTACAAAAAGGTTACCTGTTGTAGATAATTTGGGCTTCTGTCAGTGGCATATGGAAAGGGGTGAGCAGCCACAAACGGGTATCCTCTGTCGGCAGAAAGTGCCTTTCAAACAGCTGCTTCGGGCCACTTTCATTCAATATCACGCGTCATGGGTAGACCCAGGCCATTTGGTTACCACATCAAAAATGTTGTAGTCTGCATCAAACTCAACTTGTGTGTTGATGCTGTGGTACCTCTCCTTATTCATATTAACATTCTCGTTGACGCTGGGAGCAATGATCTTTATATAAGTGCCATCCATTGCACCTACTACTCTTGGGAAGCCGGCTATATTTGCATGAATTGTGTTTGCTTCTGATGTTTGATTTCCGCACGTCTATGTCTACGCCATCACAAGCCCCTACTGGCAACTCATAACCACTTGAGAGACCTCTTGAGCGGTCTTAAATAGTTGGGAGAGTAAGAGTGATTCTTAGCTTTGAGAAATTTGATAACTTGCTTTTACACTTAAGTTTGAGAGTAGGAGTACATTTTGTCAATTCTCAGCACTTAGGACTAAAATGGCACTTTGAGAAGCTTGATAAATACGGGCCCTGATCTTTAGTTCAGGGCTGTGTTTCGTATTTATGTTGTATGTTAGGCCTATTATGGAGCCTGTAGTCCAGGCACCTGTACCAGTTAGTTTAGAGCACTAGCTATCTCTATGCTCGTTACGCTTTTCATTTTACACCAATCTGCATTCATGGACTATCCAAAACATAACTAGATATCTCCTAGTGGTGTAGTGTACAGGTGATGATGTATGGCACTGTTGTATTCATAACATAACTAGATACCTCCTAGTGGAGTAGTGTACAGGTGATTATCTATGGCCCTGTTGTATTCATAACATGAGTAGACATCTCCTAGTGGAGTAGTGTACAGGTGGTTATTTATGGCCCTGTTGTTTTCATAACATAACTGGTCAAGTAGTATGCAGGTGAGGTTGCTTGTGGTTTAAGAACTCCAATTTATTATAATATAAACATTTACATTATAACAGGTAGGACCTTTTAGAGGGACAAGATTTTGAGTTTGGGGAAGGTCCTTTTGTGTTCCAGATCGAGAACACAGAATGCATGGTTCGATGAGTTTGGTGTATAGGAACTCAACCCCATTGAGCAACTTTGGGTTGAATTGAAATGGCGATTGAAAGCCAAGCCTTCTCATCCAACATTAGTGTTTGACCTCACAAGTGCTCTTTTGTCTTAATGGGCACAAATTCCCACAGACACACTTTTAAATCTTGTGGAATGCCTTCCTCTAAAATCTAAGGCCATGGTTCTCAGCAGGAAACCGATGGAGTGCCTACTCCAGGTAGGGAATGAGTCCTTACCCCAAGTGAAGGAGTTCAAATACCTTGGGGTCTTGTTCGCGAGTGAGGGAACAATGGAACGGGAGATTGGTCGGAGAATCGGCGCAGCGGGGGCGGTATTACACTCGTTGTATCGCACCGTTGTGACGA
>JACXGM010006317.1:0-10615 GCA_016801145.1 Umbra pygmaea | reverse complement strand
TGGTGTTTCAGGCACGTCCAGCTGGGAGGAGGCCTCGGGGAAGACCCAGGACTAGGTGGCGAGATTATATCTCCAACCTGGCCTGGGAACGCCTCGGGATCCCCCAGTCGGAGCTGGTTAATGTTGCTCGGGAAAAGGACGTTTGGGGTCCCCTGCTGGAGCTGCTGCCCCCGGGACCCGATTTCGGATAAGCGGATGAAGATGGATGGATGGATGGATGGATGGAATGCCTTCCCAGAAGAGTGGTGGCTGTTATGCATTTAAAATTACTTTTATTTGGAAAACAAAAATCTATCTGCTGCCAGCACAACATATTGCTGCTAGAAGAAAGGAAATTAAGTCTTGAATGCCCATCTTTACATTTTTAAATGCATTGCAATCTGTCAAATGTCAGTGATGGCTTTTATTTTTTGAAGTTAATTCTGAGTTTGTGTTGACAGCTTGATCCTGCTGTTTGAAGAACAGTAATGAAGCCTCGAATGCCCATCACAAGTCTAAGCTCACGACTCCAGACCACACATGCCCCCAGGTGATGGGGGTTTGAATCTCAGCTCGGACGATTCTCTGTGCTCGTCCTCTCTGTCCTACATACCTTGTCTTCCTAGCATCTACATCCTACTGTCCTGCCTATAAATAAATCAACAGTAGTTAGCTTGTGATCGCAACGAAGAAACAAACAATAAGATCAACTGGTTTTCAAAAAATTCCTACAACCTACATTATGTTGTTCATTATATGAAATCGTGCCATTTCCAAATCTAAATGTTTGATTTTCAAAGTACTGTTTTAGAAGTCTTTAGGCCCTTTTTTGGATGAATTAGGTCCTTTCCTCTCAGAAAAATGTGCAGTCCTATCTCATGCTATATACACTCACCTAAAGGATTATCAGGAACACCCATTCAATTTCTCCTTAATGGAATGATCTACTCAACCAATCACATGGCAGTTGCTTCAATGCATTTAGGGGTGTGGTCCTGGTTAGGACAATCTCCTGAACTCCAAACTGAATGTCAGAATGGGAAAGAAAGGTGGTTTAGCTATTTTGAGCATGGCATGGTTGTTTGTGCCAGACGGGGCGGTCTGAGTTACTGGGATTTTCATGCACAACCATTTCTACGGTTTACAAAGAATGGTGTGAAAAGGGAAAAACATCCAGTATGCGGCAGTCCTGTTGGCGAAAATGCCTTGTTGATGCTAGACGTCAGAGGAAAATTGGCCGACTGCTTCAAGCTGATAGAAGGGCAACTTTGACTGAAATAACCACTCGTTACAACCGAGGTATGCAGCGAAGCATTTGTGAAGCCACAACACGCACAACCTTGAGGCGGATGGGCTACAACAGTAGAAGACCCCACCGGGTACCACTTATCTCCACTACAAATAGGAAAAAGAGGCTACAATTTGCAAGAGCACACCAAAATTGGACAGTTAAAGACTGGAAATATGTTGCCTGGTCTGATGAGTCTCGATTTCTGTTGAGACATTCAGATGCTAGAGTCAGAATTTGGCATAAACAGAATGAGAACATGGATCCATCATGCCTTGTTACCACTGTGCAGGCTGGTGGTGGTGGTGTAATGGTTTGGGGGATGTTTTCTTGGCACATTATAGGCCCCTAGTGCCAATTGGGCATTGTTTAAATGCCACGGCCTACTTGAGCATTGTTTCTGACCATGTCCATTCCTTTATGGCCACCATGTACCCATGCTCTGACGGCTACTTCCAGCAGGATAATGCACCATGTCACAAAGCTTGAATCATTTCAAATTGGTTTCTTGAACATGACAATGAGTTCACTGTACTAAAATGGCCCCCACAGTGACCAGATCTCAACCCAATAGAGCATCTTTGGGATGTGGTGGAATGAGAGCTTCGTGCCCTGGATGTGCATCCCACAAATCTCCATCAAATGCAAGATGCTTTCCTATCAACATTTCTAAAGAATGCTTTCAGCACCTTGTTGAATCAATGCCAGGTAGAATTAAGGCAGTTGTGAAGGCAAAAGGGGGTCAAACACAGTATTAGTATGGTGTTCCTAATAATCCTTTAGGTGAGTGTATATATTTTTTTCTACCTAATCCACATGCGTATGTTTGTTTTGTAAACCCTGTTACCGACATATTAGTTACAGATTGTAAAGGTTTTAAATCCATATTTATTAAAGTATGATATACTATGAAAGATTGTAATGAATACTCCCAAGGATTAAAAAGAACAATGTTTATTCTAAACAGGGGTTCTATACTCCAGAGGCAGAAACAGTAACAAACAGAGCAGGGGTCAGGCCAGAATATCAATACAAAATGTTGGCAAAGGTACAGGGGATAATCCAAGGCAGAATAATTCATAAACACAGCAAAGGTCAGACCGGAACAACAATACAGGAATATAATGCTCAGTATGAAGAAGTCAATGCTTACAATACCTCGCAAAGAGGCAATGGAGTGTGTGTGTCTTAAATGCTGCCTGAGTGAGAGCAGGTGAATGGAATTTGGTTGATTGAGTCCGGGTTATGGGAAATGTAGTTCTGATCAGTCCAGGAAGGGGAAGATGTAGTTCTCTGTGAAAGGGAACAGGGAATGTTACAGAGTCCAGGTTATGGGAAATGTAGTTCTGATCAGTCCAGGAAGGGGAAGATGTAGTTCTCTGTGAAAGGGAACAGGGAATGTTACAGAGTCCAGGTTATGGGAAATGTAGTTCTGGTCAGTCCAGGAAGAGGAAGATGTAGTTCACAGGGAAGAGGAACCAGGAAATGTTACAAAGATAAAATCCCCCTTAATACAATAAGTGTGTTTGTAAAGTGAGAATGTTGAGGGGTCTAGTTTTTGTCCATGGATGAATATGTTAATTTACAATTCACACTTTCACAGCATCTTCTGTTTCAAGAAACCTTATGGAAACAAAATAATAATAACCATAGTTATTTGAGTTGATTACTGGTTTCTATTAACATAGGGACTCCCTCTCCTGGCGCTCACAGGATCCAGCGCTCGCCGTCCCCGTCTTCTGACACCACTGTTCCACTCCCTGCACTCCTTCACTTCCGACAGCTGTCTACTATTGGGCAATCAGGCCTGCTATATATGTTTGCTATTCAGTAAAGAGGATTGTCGCTATGTGACGGTATTGTGTTTCATGTATTGCTTTACTTCTATATTGTCGCTTTTCCCTGTGCGTAACAGGACTTTTATTTTGTAGGTCACTAAAGTGTACATCGTTATTTCGCATTACCTGTGCATAACAGGACTCTCAGTTTGTTATTGAACCAAGTAACCATTTGTTCTACTTGTTGTGCTCCATCTACTCCTTATTAAATATATAAGAATTATGTACATAACCTGCTTCTGACTCATTCCTAAACTGAGCCGTGACAGAATACCCCACCTGAAAACATGGAGTCAGCAGGTCAAGTGGAACCTGGTGAGAGGGACACAATGGTCATGGATATGGTCTCCACTGTCCAACATCACCAGACAGTGCTTGAGCGGCTGGGTACAACCATGGAGAGCATTCTGTTGGCCATACAGAGGTTGGAGAGGAGAGAAGACCCTCATACAGTGGAACCATTCCGGCCAAGTCCGTCTGGACTGAATGTTCCACTCCCTGGCTAAAATATACAAGCAGGAGTGCATTTGTTCCTTCCTAGGGATTACGATGGAACGGCATAAGGATGCCAAGGATTTCTGCTGCAACTGGGCCTTTACTTCAACACTACAGCTCCCTCTGCTTCTGGCAGTGACTGGGTGTCCGCCCTCACCATCTGTCTCTCCGGACGTGGAATGAGCCAACGCGGTCTGGAGGGACAACAACCTGGTCATCGATGACTACGAGGCATTTCGGTCCATCTTCGACCATCCACCCGAGAGAAGGGATATGGGTGAGCGTCTCATCCATCTACACCAGGGACAGAGAACCGCGAGGGAGAATGCGCTGGAGTTCCGAACGCTGGCCGTGGAATGAGGATGGAACGAGAGAGCCCTCATTGACGTCTTCCGGTGCCATCTGCGGGAGGATGTCAGGCGGGAGTTGGCTTGCCGTGACACCACGCTGGACTGGGACCAGCTGGTGGACATGGCGATCCAGCTGGACAGCCTCCTACAGGCACAAGGGTGCACTAACAGCACCTTTACTGTTCCGTCCAGGTCAGCGTCAGGACAAATGCCCATGGAGATAGGGAGAACGGGCCTCCAGGGTGCACAGAGGGGACCCGGGAGGCGCCAGGAGCAGTGTTCCTTGTGTGGCAGACAGGGGCACTATGCTACATCTTGCCACCTGTGCCTGTCGGGTCCTGGGAGCGGAGGCACAGGCATCCTGGCACTACCCCAGGTACCTAGTCTCTGTTCACCTTCTAACACTCAATTGCTTATTACTGTTGTTTTCCCTGATTACCCCTGTCATACACCTCTGCAAGCTCTTGTGGATTTAAGTGCGGCAGGGAACTTCATAGACATCAACATAGTAAAACGCCTACACTTACCTTTACGCACACTCGACAAACCCTTATCAGTCCATGCACTAGAGAGTAGAATACTCTGGTCAGGATTAGTAATGTGCACTACCATACCAATTACCATGACATGTGAGAGAACCCATTCAGAGCAAATCATATTTCACGTTCTCGACACATCTTCCTCTTCCATAATATTAGGTTACCCTTGGTTAGCTTTTCATAACCCTTCTATCTCTTGGCCTGACAGATCCATTGAGGGGTGGTTGCAGGGATGTCTGGGTAGGTGCATGCCGGATTTGCTGAGGGCCACCAAGGTGGAAAGTCTAGGCAGTGCCTCCAACACTCACATCCCTTTTGAATATTCGGATCTGGCCCACGTTTTCTCTAAAACCGAGGCAGCTAAATTACCACCCCATCGGCCCTGGGATTGTGCCATGGACAATACCACCCCATACGTCCTTCCTCTTCACCTGCATCTTCGAGTTTCTTTTTCATAAAGAAGAAGGACGGGAGTCTGAGTCCATGCATGACTACTGTGCTTTGAAGAAAATCACCACCCGTTACACCACCCTCTTCCCCTCAGAAGTGACTACAATCTAGTGCATATCCGGGAAGGAGACGAACATAAGACCGCATTCAGTACAACATCTGGGCACTACGAATACTTAAGGCATTAGGGTGTAATTAACGCTCCATCATTCTTCTAAGCTTTCGTAAATGAAATATTCTTCCAGTGCTCAGTCTCCTTCCTTGTTTATTGCATTTCCTCGAATGGGGTGGAGATAGAAACGGACAGAATTAACGCCGTGCGTAATTGGCTGACCCCGACCACAGTGACAGTAGTACAACATTTTCTAGGTTTTGCCAATTATTACCGGAGGTTCATACGTGGCTTTGGCAAGGTAGAAGCCCCGATCACGTCCTTGCTTAAGTGTGGGCCGGCCAGGTTGCGGTGGACCCCCGAGGCGGAAAGGGCCTTCATCTCACTGAAGTCCCTTTTCTCAACCGCACCTGTGTTGGGTCACCCCGACCTGATGTTACAGTTCATTGTGGAGGTGGACGCTTCTGAGAGTGGTGTGGGGGCGGTGCATCCACAAAGGTTGGGCTCAATGGCCAAGCTGCGCCCCTGCGCTTTCTACTCAAAGAAGTTGTTGCCTGCCGAACATAACTATGACGTCAGCGATCGGGAACTGCTTGCCACTGTCAAAGCTCTTATGTCATGGAGGCACTGGCTAGAGGGGGCTAAACACCCTTTCCTCATCCTGACTGACCACTGTAACCTGGAGTATATCTGGGCAGCGAGGAGGCTGAACCCTCGCCAGGAGTACATCTGGCCAGGTTTACTTACACTATTTAATATATATCGGGCAGCAAGAATGGCAAGGCTGATGCCTTATCACGCCAGCATGAGGCAGAGGATCGGATGGTAGATAAGAGCCCTATAGTGCCAGATAAGTGCATAGTAGGTCTCGTTATGTGGGAGGTTGACACTGAGATTCGGCAGGCGCTGCACAATGACGCCGTTCCTGCGCAGTGTCCGCCAATCACCAATACGTACCGGAAAAACCTGTAGGGACAGGCTTATTAGTTGGGCTCACACCACTTCATCCTCTGGTCATCCTGGAATTGGCCGCACCATTCGTTGCTTGACCGGCAGGTATTGGTGGCCGTCCTTAACTAAGGATGTGAGGGTTTATATCTCCTTCTGCTCCGTTTGTGCCCAGAGTAAAGCACTGAGGCACCTACCTACAGGGAAATGAATGCCTCTAGCTGTGCCAGAACGGCCCTGGTCACATTTATTGATTGATTTTATCATTGATTTGCCCCCTTCTGAGGGAAATACTGCGATCGTGACCGTTGTGGACAGGTTCTCCAAGGCCTGTCGTCTCCTACCTCTGCCTGGAGTGCCCACTGCCCTGCAAACTGCGGAGGCACTATTCATCCATATTTTCTGGCATTATGGCATCCCGAAGGACATTGTTCAGGACCATGGGCCCCAGTTCACTTCCCATGTCTGGAAAGCCTTTATGGAGAGTTTGGGGGTCACGGTCAGTCTCACCTCCAGGTTCCATCCTGAAGCCAATGGGCAGGTGGAACGTGGGAACCAGGAAGTAGGCAGTGCTTGCGGTCTTACTGCCAGGACAGGCCGGGATAGGGGTCGCGCTTCCTGCCCTGGGCAGAGTATGCCCAGAACTCCCTGTGCCACTCCTCCACGAACCTCACTCCCTTACAGCATGTCCTAGGTTTCAAGCCTGTCCTGGCTCCTTGGCTTCTGAGCCAGACCGAGGCCCCCGCGGTGGATGAGTGGTTCCGGCGGAGGACACTTGGAATGCTGCCCATGTCCATCTCCAGCGCGCCGTGCGTCACCACAGTCATTGAAGTGTATCCTGATGACTGAAGCCTGAAGAAACCAAAGGGTTCATTAGTTAAACTTTAGAATATTGTTTATTAACATAAAAAATAGAACATATTTCAACACTTAACTGTCCAAACATGATTTATCTGCCTTTAGAAAACAGTACAAGTAAGTAATGTAAATGCAAATATAAATAAACAAAAAGCTGTGACTACTATAGCATTCCTTTTGGCAGGGCAGCAAACATCTCAAAAGAAGAAAAAAAAAGTTATAAAGTGTATCACAAAAGCCCTGGCACATTTAAGTACTCAAATGTAACATAACATATTAGGTATGTACTGGTATGTACTTTGCATCCCTTAAATGTTTTAGAGGTAAAAATCTGAGTAAAACATGCAAAATGTAAACATTGTAATTGTAAACCAGTCATTATGCTATATCTTTTAGCCAGTGCACATCATTTGTAAACCCATTATAGATTTTTGGCCAGAAAGACTAGTCTGTCCACAGTGTCTGGCTTCAAAGCTGCCCTGTGGCAGGACACTATATTGCCACCAGTGCTAAAAATACGCTCTGAGTGTGAGCTGGTGGCAGGAATACACAGGTACCTCTTTGCCAGGAGGCTCACTCTGGGGTATGTTGTTGAGTGGATTTTCCACCATGCCAGGGGGTTGGTCTCAAAGGAGCTAGCAGGTAAGTGTTCAGTTCAGTCTCCATGGCCTGCTGGTCTGTAAGAACAGAAGTAGCAAGAGAGTAGGACTTCTTGAAAAAGCTGCCCAATGTCTTCTTCTGCATTTTGGCTGGTGTAGCTGCTGCAGCATCTCCTCTGCCTCCCCCCGGTACAGTAGATCTGAATGTGAGAGTAGCTTGCAATGTGCTCTGACATTCATCCAGCATCTGAGCCACAGCTCTGGATTTCACAGCCTCAACCTTGTCATCTTTGATGTAGCGGCTCTTGAACCGAGGATCAACTAGGGATGCCATGTTCAGGAGGTCATCAGTGGTAGCATCATCATATTTCTCATTCAGATAGCTGATGATGGTAGCTTTGATGGTCTTAATGAGCTCTGAGTTTCTGGCTTCAAGACCTCCTCATTAAAGAGCTGCATCACAGGTTTAAGGTAAGACACACTCACATATTGATCACCAGAAAGGGCATCAGTGAAGTCAACAAGTGGGTTTAGAGCTTTGTGGACAGACTCCAGGACATCACTGTTCTGCCATGAGGGAACCATGTGCCTTGTTTTTTTTATCAGCTGATAAAACCTCTGCAATGGCCTTCTCCTGCTTCAGCGGGACCCCGACCTGGTGGGTGATTCTGTTATCAACTTGTGCTTGGGTAATTTGAGCTCCTCTTGAGTAGCTGCTAGTTGTATTTTCTTTTTCCATGAGAAAGATTAAGCACTGACCACTTTTTTGCACACACCCATGGCTTTTTGGATGCTCTTTTCTCTCACACTTCCCTCAGAATAGGCACATGCTGTAAAACGCGTACTTGTAACTGGGCAGAAGATAATACAAATTAGTTTAAATTAGCTTTAGTGATAATACAATATTATCGTTATGACTATTATTATAATTATTATCATTATTATATTTCCTCTGCCAAAGGGATGTGCTCATTAACTTACCAATGGCTAGATGCAGCCGGTGACCAAAACACTGCAGGCGAGTCCAATCTTTAAGTGAAACAGTCTTGACAATGTTTGCCCCATTGTCCGTGGTGATGCACACCTGTCGCTCTTCACTAATGCCCCAAGATGCGAGTTCATCCTCCAGCCCTGGCTGATCATTTCGGCAGTATGGCCTTCCGGAATATATGCCGTCTGCAAGCATCTGCTTTGAAGAGTCCATTCATTGTCTATGTAATGAATTGTAAGGCTCATATATGGCTCAGATGTACGGCTGGACCATAGGTCGGTGGTTGAGGCAAAGTATCTCACATCCCTTAGCTAAATTTCCAGCTGTCCACAGCACTCTTCGTAAAGATGAGGCAGTGCAGAAAGTATTTTCTACCTGGGAGTTCATACCTCGAGTCCAGCACTTTAATCAATTTCCTGAATCCATCTTTCTCCACTGTGCTCAAGGGCATCATGTCTTTTGCGATAAAGGAAGTAACTTCGCTGGTTATATCCTTACTCCTTTTTGATCGCTTTTCATATGGGACAATGGTCGCAAAGGACGACAGGATTGACTGTTGTTTTTCAGCCCCGCTAACGCTGCTAACAGCATGAGAACTACTAGGACGTTGGACAAAACTTGTTGGCACACTAACGTTAACAAGGGCCTGCATTTTCAAAATCTCGGTGTGGTCGCTGGGATGGTATATTTTCAAGTAATGGAAATGATTTGTTGTTTTTCCCGTCTTGGTCGACACGGACCGACGGCATAGTTTGCAGACCATGTTAATCTGCGCTTCGTCACTTTTGAGATATCCAGACCACTTCCATCTAATTGATGTCTTGTTACCTTTCTTGTCAACAATTTCCTTGGCTTTGGAGGATAACGCAAGTTTACTTTCGACGTCACTTTCTTGCCCATGCCCATGTGTAAGCAATTGGCGTGTACTTTGATGTGCAAGCCGAAAACTACTTTTTCTACTGACGTTTTTTTGGCGGTTGACTTTTGGTGCGCATTACCACCACCTTCTGAAATGGAGGAGGAACGGCATGACAAACATGGATTTTAACTTGAGATAAGCTAAAATTAAAGCAGGGGAGGAACAAATATTATGAACAAACATTTTAACACGAGACTATTCATTTAAATGGCAAAATTGAGCACTGGGCCAAACTGGCAAGTGACTATCTTTGTTTACTGACCCTAACGTTAGTTCTTACTGGCCCATCGTTAATGTTGAACCCTGCATGAGGTGCCATGTTGAACTTCCAGTGACCAGTATGAGAGAGTGTGAGAGCCATAACACCACATTTAACACCTGCTCCCCATTCACACCTGAGACCTTGTAACACAAACGAGTCACATGACACTGGGGAGGGAAAATAGCTTATTGAGCCAAATTTGGATATTTTCACTTAGGGGTGTACTCACTTTTGTTGCCAGCGGTTTAGACCTTAATGGCTGTGTGTTGAGTTATTTTGAGGGGACAGTAAAATCACACTGTTATACAAGCTGTATTGTAGTAAAGTGTTATTCTCTTCAGTGTTGTCACATGAAACGTTATAATCATATATTTACCAAAATGTGAGCGGTGTACTCACTTTTGTGAGATACTGTAGGCTGTAACATATACTTAGTGACATATAGGCAATGACATATAAGCAGTAACATAGGCATTGACATACTGTAGGTAGGCAGTCGGCCATGCTGCCTTACGCCCGTTTCAGATATACTCCGTCTGCAGTGCGGATGCGGTGCGGTTGCAGTTCGTATGCGGTGCGGAGCCATGACAAGCCACTGTGCTTTCACACATCACACGTTTGCAGTGCGCTACTGATCCGAAGTTTCTGTGTTCCACAAATCAGTGTCGTAGGCACGGGTGTGCTTGTGCCACCCAAAGAAGCAGCTGGCACACCCAGAAATCAGATGCATAATGCACTTTTTGTTATAGCCTTGACAAAAAGTGTTTTTACTCTAAACCTAGGCTATAATGGTGTAATTATAATATGTGTTAATTTTAAAATAAATTCTGAATTATTTTCGTTTAAAAACAACATCCAGATCCACGTAGGCCTACACATTTAAGTGTATGCGCAAAAATATCCACCAACGTGACCCCAGCGAATATCACGGGATACTAGCAGTATAGTAGACTAATTATGCATTAGTTAGCACTTTCAGCAGCTAAT
>JACXGM010006316.1:7403-33158 GCA_016801145.1 Umbra pygmaea | reverse complement strand
TCTTTGTGTGTGTGTGTGTGTGTGTGTGTGTGTACAAACACTGCTTAGGACATCTCCGAACCATCAGGAGGTTGTGTCATGGTCCACTGTACGTCCTCAGTTTGCAGTAGTCGGTGTGTGTGTATGTTTGCTGTGTGCACACAGGCAGACATTGCACACTCTGTGTGTGTGTGTGTGTGTGTGTGTGTGTGTGTGTGTGTGGTGTGTGGTGTGTGTGTGTGTGTGTGTGTGTGCGCATGCCTGCCTGTTTAATCTTCATACAGGCATTCTCTGTGTTCTGTAACCACAGGGCCTAGGGCAGACAGACCTATCCCGGAACAGTGATTAGCATATGTATGGCGCTCCGCTCCTCACTCCCACACAAAGGCAGACGGGCCACGAGGGCCAGGTGGTGAGCAGTGGGACTCCTTCCCTCGCCTGAGGGACAGGTGCAAACAACTTCACCTCCATAGAAAGCTACATTTCACTTCCAGAAAGAACCTCCTGACTGTAAGCTACAACAAAGAGCTGGGACATTTTGTCCAATTATTTGCTGTCGCTGTGTTCCAGGAGATTCAGGGTTCACGGACACCTTGTTCGCAGGAGCTGGTCTGAGGCTAAACATGGAGAGCTTGACCTTGTGCAAATGGTGTAACTGAAGCAGTCCAAAACATCATTAGGGGAATGTTGATTCTATATGCGGCTACTTCAACCTGTAGAGACGCATCACTTCCTAAACTACACAAAAAGAGCTAAGGTGAATAAAGGGTTAAAGGGAGGAAGCCATGTAAATGAGGCTGTGTGGCTCTCATTCAGCCACATGAAAGGATTCTATTAGGATGGATAGAGCTGCCATGGTCAATAGCCCTGCCATCACCATACATATTCAGTGTGCTAACTGTGCTTGATTTAATAACCATCTTCACTCAACATCCATAATGTCGACCAGATTAGTGCTGATGTTTGGGCTTCTATTCCAAAAATGTGTGTAAAACCTGAAAAGTACCTTTAAAAAAGCAATCAGGCCCCATTTCAGTAATGTAAATTAGTGGTAGCAGTGGTATTGACAGCTGACAACATTATTGAAGCAGTATTAGTTATATTTATTTTATTTTTTATATGCTGTGTCAGACAGAACACCTTATTTCTCAGTGTTTTGTATGTCTGGAGTTCTAATACAGCTTTGCTACTTTCATGTGTTTTCAGCATGACAAAGCCCATAACATGCTAATGCTACGATAATACATGAACATAAAGGCGTTTTACTCTGGTAAAGTTCCGGTCAACATCATCAGCACCGTAAACTATTTTGTGTGTCATGTACAATATTTTCAAAAATAATGAAATGTTACTTACTTTAATTATCAGAGCACCTTCCCGTCAAACATTTTAGAACACCCAAGATTCCTTCATTCACCAAGGTAACATTACATTGATCAGAAATTATAGTCAAAACATGATTAATTATGGATGAGTTTAAGGTTTTATCATTAGGACACTGACGTAATGGCTGCTGACAATTTAGCTTTGCTGTTGTATGTGAACACCTAATTATAAATCGATCAGTGATAGACTTTTGCAACATTGGTAATGTCTTTAATATTGTAATGGATGTAAATCTCTGGGTATTTGTACATTTTGGACTGTTTAATAGGATGTCCAAGGGTAGTCAACAAAAAACTGGCTTTCTAACCTACATGTAGTTATTTCACATAACAAAAATAAAACATAACCAGGACAGCATTAAAGGCACTGTTCACCCCTTATGCTAACTGCACAACCCTTGGCAACATAACAACCTTCAAACATGTCTTGTAGATTTCTATAATCTATGTATATAATCTATATAGTCTATAAGCTATTTGCACCTCTCTGCTGGTAGTTTCTTCCACTCTTCATTGCAATTTGTTCAAGCCCTTGAATATGTGCTGAATACCTTTCCCCAGTGGCAGATTATGAAATCATTTTGAAATCAGTTGGCCAGTTTAAGACACTCAATGCTTCCTCTTCAACCATTTATTGTCCTGCTGGAGGACACATGATGTTCACCCATATCTACATATTCTGAAAGTCGTCGGCACATGTCATTGTAAAATGCCTTAGTAAGCCTCAAATATAAATCCTTCAATATATTAAAATCCTTCAGTACCAGGAATAAAGCAGCCCCACAACATTACGGATCTTCCACCATATTTAACAATATGGTACTACTTCCCTTATAAAAGTTTCATGTCATCGCAAATAAACTAATTGCTGGTCTGCATTGCCAAACTCCACATCGGTTTCATCTATCCTAGAAGGATTGGGGTTTTCTACCTACAGTTCTGAAGGATTAGCAAAGATCAGTTTAGCCTTTTTATGTTATTCTTTCAGCAGTGGAGTCCTCCTTGGCCTAGGCCCATGAAGCCTTCTTGGTCTAATGTGCAGGTTATGGTCCTGGTTGAAACAATCATTCCAGACTGCTCCAAGTCAGCCTTGGACGTGGTGCTTCAGGTAAGCTCTTATATACACATATGGTGTTTTGCCTCATGTCGCACTAATCTTTGACAACATCTCTGATCAATTTTTAAGCAGCAATCTTTTTAATAACATTGTGAACTGTTGAAAAAGGGATGCCAAGCATTGTTGCTGGGCGTTAAGTGATTCTGAGACACTCAGCTCTCGCCTTCACCAGTGTGAAAAAGGAACAAGAAAAAAAGTTGCCTTTTTAAGCATTAAAGCCAACTGTGCTTAATTTAAGTCTTGATTCCCGAAAGCAGATGGTGATGGTTACCTTCATGTGGTCAGAGATGTCATTGTGGTACATTGCTACATGACTGAGGAAATTCAGGGTTGATTTGTGAGCTCTGGCTGTAAAGAGCTCAGAGAAGTCTGCCCTGTCCTTATACCCATCCTCAGTGATATAAAAGGCTAATATGTTCACTTCTTAATAAATCCCTACCATATTCAGTGAGCTTGAGCATCTATATCAAAACAAAGGATAAGTGAAGTTGGTAGAACGTTATTCCAAACAACTAGAAGCTTTAACAGTTGTCAAAGCTTTCACCATGTAATAACACATACACGTACACAATTATTACATATTCATTCTGTATTCCTTTGTAATGTGGATCAGGTTTCTACAATCACTTGTGGACAAATATAATTTTAAAGGTGCAAAATTTGAGGACTCAAGGCATGTAGCCTTTCACTAGTGACTGTATTTAAATTCATAGATTTAGATTGACAACATAATATTCTTAAGATTAGACTGTATACACTGCTATTAAAATGAATGTGAACACAACAGGCTTTTATTGTCCTATTTGTTTTTAGAAACATTTTCATGAAAGGTCAATACCATATTGAGTACAGAGCTGTGCGATGTTGGATGGACATGCCTAAACATTGTCGATAGACAATGTAATGGTCTATTTTATCTATGAAATTGGCATTTATTCTATGTTACGAGGGGTGGATTGGCAAAAATAATGCACCTGCACCAAACTAACGCAAATTAATATAGCTGTCAGATATACTTGTAAGAATGCAGCTGGTAGGTGGAGAACCCAGTCGAGGATTTTAATTAAATGTTTCAAAGAAAAGATAGAATGCAGCGCGAAAGCGCATAGAAAAATACTCCAACTCATGAAGCTAGATTCAGAAACAAAACAAACCTTGAAACATACGATGACCATGACTGACAAAGGAGCGAAAAAGCGAGCGATATTACACATAACTATATTCCAGTCGGAATAACACAAATCCGGGACTTAATAAGGTTTGTTTGGTTGATGACCGTGTGTGTCCCACTTGTTGCTCTCTAATGGAGTGAGGGGCTATAATAGATACATTAAGAAATAATAAAATGCCAGGTTTGACACCATGATGACGTTAGTAAACTATTATTAAAACAGGAGACTCTTGAAATATATAAAATAATTATTATGCTTACCATATAAAACGAATAGGGCCTTATAAATTATTTATTAAATCTACATATTATTCTGTCCTCTTTTTTTGCGTTAATATATCCTACTTTCCAACTGTTTCGCTCACTCTTGAACTGCATTTTGATGAATCAAAAACGAGGGAAAAAAACAACATTTTCGACAATGTTCTGGGGAAGAAAAAGTTTTCAGTCCAAGGAATAAAGGTGATCAAGTAGGCTACATATAAACGTAGTCAGCTGTAGAAAATTAGGCTATATGATTTCAAACGTAGAATAATTAATTAGAGCCTAATCAGTTTGATGTGTGTTACATCAATACACAAACACTGGTTTCCTTTATTATAAATTAGGGGTGTAATGGTACGCCTAACCCACGGTACGGTACGTATTGCGGTTTGAGGGTCACAGTACGGTACATGGCAAAACATTATAGAATTTGGTTTTTAGTTAAATTGGCAAAAGAAAAAACATAGCAGATTCTTAACAGCTGTTCAAGCTATAATTAAAATATTGTAGGCAGGGATGTAAAGGTGTCATGGTTTACCGCAGTCTGAAAACAGATGACTATCACGGCGTGGCCATTTTCTCATTCCAGGTATTGCATCAATATAAAGTCAGGATTATTCCTGAATTACAAAAGGAAGTATTATTCCCATTGTAAATATCAGTTCAAGTAAGAGAGTCGGCTACATTTACACAGAATCCTATAAAACCTCAGACAATAAAAAAGAAGAAATCTCTAAATTGAGACGTTTCCACTGCTAAAGCATCCAGTGGCAGTGTGAATTACACTGACTTGTGGCAAAGTTTACAGTGCCACATTTGTGGTTTTAGCTGGTTTACACATGTTGAGGCTATACAGTCATATGCAAAAGTTTAGGCACCCCTGACAATTTCCATGATATCCATTTATAAATAATTGCGTGTTTGGATCAGCAATTTCATTTAGTCTATCAAATAACTGAAGGACACAGTAATATGTCAGTAGTGAAATTAGGTTTATTGGATGAACAGAAAATGTGCAATATGAATCAATATGAAATTAGACAGGTGCATACATTTTGGCACCCCAACAGAAATATTCCATCAATATTTAGTTGAGCCTGCTTTAGCAGAAATAACAGCCTCTAGACACTTCCTATAGCCAGCAATGAGTGTCTGGATTCTGGATGAAGGTAGTAGACAATTCCTTCTTGCAAAACATCTCCAGTTCAGTTAGGTTTGATGGTTGCCAAGCATGGACAGCCCGCTTCAAATCACCCCATAGATTTTCAATAACATTCAGGTCTGGGATGGCAATTCCAGAACATTGTACTTGTTCCTCTGCATAAATACCAGAGTAGATTTTGAGCAGTGTTTTGGGTTGTTGTGTTGAAATATCCAGCCCCGGCATAACTTCAACTTTGTGACTGATTCCTACATTATTCTCAAGTACCTGCTGATATTCATTGGAATCCATGCAACCCTCAACTTTAACAAGATTCCCAGGACCGGCACTGGCCACACAGCCCCACAACATGATGGAACCTCCACCAACTTTTACTGTGGGTAGCAAGTGTTTGTCTTGGAACACTGTGTTCTTTTGCCGCCATGCATAACGCCCCTTGTTATGACCAAGTAACTCCAGGTGGTCTGTGGGCTGTTTTTTTACCATTTTCACCATCTGTCACTGCCTCTCCGATATTTTACTTGGCCTGCCACTTCTGGCCTTAACAAGAACTGTGGTCTTCCATTTCCTCACTATGTTCCTCACAGTGGACACTGACAGCTTAAATCTCTGCGATAGCTTTTTGTAGACTTCCCCTAAACCATGATGTTGAACAATCTTTATTTTCAGGTCATTTAAGAGTTGTTTTGAGGCCCCCATGTTGCCACTCTTCAGAGGAGAGTCAAAGAGAACAACAACTTGCAATTGGCCAACTTAAATACCTTTTATCATGATTGGATGCACCTGTCTATGAAGTTCAAGGCTTAATGAGCTCACCAAACCAATTGTGTGTTCCAATTATTCAGTGCTAGGTAGTTACAGGTATTCAAATCAACAAAATGACATGGGTTTCCAAATTTATGCACCTTTCTAATTTCATTTGGATGCATATTGCACATTTTCTGTAATTTTCTTTCTAATTTCACTACCGAAATATTACTGTCCTTCAGTCATTTGATAGATCAAAATGAAATTGCTGATCCAAACACCCAATTATTTATGAATGAAAATCATGGAAATTGTCAGGGGTGCCTAAACCTTTGTATACGACTGTACATCAACAACACTTAACACCCACCATCCCACTGAAAACCAGGAGTCGCTAGAGAGCAAAGTGACAAAGCACCGCCATCCGACTATCCACCTGTTGTACCTGTGTTCTTGGATTCTTTTTTTGTATCTGGTTTAATAGCTATCTGGACTTAACTAGGTTGACAGAGTTCCATGTGTCTTTTCCCTGCCTTAGTTCGACACCTGGGGACTGTGAAGAAACCTCTGGGTGCATATCATCTGTGGTACCAATGAGTGTCTGAAATGTGGGTCAACTGTTTAAACACAAACTTTGTTGTACCTTCAACATAACAACACCTCTGCATAAACGCCCCATAATGACACAATAAATCTCTCTGCAACTTAAACCCAGAGAAAGGAATTCATGTTATTGACATTCTTAAACTTCAATTTAACTATGTCCTTCTTTGGTGGACCAGACAACTGGGCAGTAGTCCAGGGGCAACAAAACGATGGCCTTTGGCAAATGTCTGGTTGAATGAGATGTCAAGGAAACAGAGCAACACCTTATCATAGACACACCTATTCCTATTTTAGCAACCAGCGTGTCTGTATAGTAGATTTTGACAACGACAACTTACTATTTATGTTCCAGCAGTTAAACAGTTGAAGACTATTTACAACCAGAATTTCTTATTTAAGGCGATGGCCACTGAAAACCATTGGGATTTAAGCAGGTTGCATGTTTTAAAGTCGTTTTGGTCTTGGTAGCTGAACGATTTAATAAAACAAGTATACTTTATTCTTTAAAAAAAAGAGCCATTAGGAGTCTATTGGCCTAAAATTACCTGTGTGGCTTTGTCTTTCATGCAGGAGGGGTAGGGTTCGTGGAAATCACGAGGCCACTGTCCTGTAAGGTATGGTCCTGTAATGGCATCCAGGGAAGATGTCCGCCGAATAGCATTGGAGCTACGTAACTGCAGTTTGGACCTATCTCCTGTAAGTGTGAGGGGAAGGCAAGGTTTAGGATAGGACACAGAGCAAACACAGGCACACACAATCAAACACAGACACGCACACATATGCACTGTCATACCAAATAATGAATCTGGAACTTTCTGGTGTTTTCCAAAAATGGCTCTATTGCTTACCTTATTGAGTAGGCTGTAAGTGCTCTACAGCGAAGTATGCAGAACAAGGCCTAGCTAATCTTGTTTTGGAAGCTAGGTATCCTGTTGTGGGAGCTGCCTTCTCTCACCCAAGTAGTTAAACACACACCGCCCACATTAGAGCTCATAAACAATCACACCACAATGAACATTAATATGTACTGCATTCACTCAGCATTCCTCTCCACTAACTCAAGAGTAAAAGCCCAGTGAAATTGACTGTTTTTCTAAAGCATTAACACTTGATGGGTAATGCTGAGCAATTCCTGCTTTTTGCGGTTAGGTCAAGCATCGGTTTGGATATTAAAAACAAATTGTTTTTTTTCCCAATTTTTTTTCTTCCAATTTTTCTTACAATAAATGCATTATACAACAATGATGCAGAATGATTTTGAGGTTGGTTGTGTTCCCTGCCAAACACTGGATTTCAGTTTTGCAAACAGTGCATAGTGTAGTTTCACTTTATTCACCCATATTATACCCTATATCAGGTGTATTCAACTCTTACCCTACGGCAGGGGTATTCAAAGCTTACCCTACGAGGGTCGGAGCCTGCTGGTTTTCTGTTCTACCTTATCATTAATTACACCAACCTGGTAAACAAGGTCTAAATAAGTCCCAGATTAGAGTGTTGAAATGAATAAATGGAGTGGAACTGGCTTCGAGCTCTAGAGTTGAGTATGGGGGCCCTATATGATGCAAACAGTACTGTCTCTTTCTTGACCAACTGTCTCTCCTCCTTTGTCAAATAACACAGTAAGAAACAAATACACCAACAATATCACCAAGCTGAAGAGAGCGGCTCCTCTCTAGGTTTCTTCCTACAGTAGTTTCCACCCACTAGGGAGTTTATCCTAGCCACTGCATCACTTGTTGTTGCTTGCTCTTTGTGGTTTAAGGCCTTTTTCTTTGCTGTTGTAAAAATTGCATTATTTTATTAATTTGACTGATCGAACTACTTGTGACTGAAAATTATTACACCGCATCATTCATATATTTACGTTGTTTTTCTATTTGTTTTCTATTTTTATTTTCTTCAGATAACTGTCATTATCTCATTCCTTGTCAGTAGCAAACACTCAGTTAGCCAGCCATTAGCCAGAATACAATATAATATTATATCAGTCTGTGCTCCTCTTAGCAAGTTAGCTACATGCTAAGATCCTAATGGTACAGCAAAGCTATAGTATCTAGAAAAATAGGTCAGTTCTTCAAAGAAGATTAAGTATAAATTATGCTAAATTGCCATTACTACTATTTATACAGCTAATCCTTATGCTAACAGCTAAATGTATGTCTAATGTCCCCATTGGTCTGTGTACCAAGCGACATGGGTTATAGTGGTTGATTACCATAATTTACTTCACAAAAAAAGACATCACAAGAGTTCCCACTGTACATTCTCCCTCCCTGTTTCATTAATGTAGAGGGACCTACAGTACCTGAAATTAATATGCAAATGCTGCTTCACAAAATGTTTCACAGTGAAAATGTTTTGTTTGATATAACAAATAAACCCCAATGTCTTCTGTTCTAAACAACTTTAGTATTTGACAAAATAATGTACCATTCTTTAAAGCCCAGCATCTCACGTTCCTTTAAGTCATGACCTCATTCCTCAAATGGCGTTTTGAGGTCGCAGAATGCTTTAAATGCATTTAACTAATAGTAACAATGTTGGTTGACTTAGCATTTTATTAGTTGAAAATGTAGCTTACCAGCATTACGGTAATCACTCAGCCCTACTGATGCAAGGGGAAAATTACATAGTAGGAACAACTACTGCATGCTTTGTGGTTGTTGAAGTCAATGTGAGCTCCTTGCTTCATATCAAAGAGATCCTGAAGGGTGATGCACATGATCAGTGTGAGACACATTCTACCATTATTCTCTTTCTTTGTCTAGGTATATGCACTGATTCTTTTCCATGCCACTACAAACTACCAATCGATAGGCTCTAGAGCCTAGATGCCCAACAGGTCTGCTAAAGGACTAAATCAACCAAAAGCTGTTGGCTAAGTAAGTAAACCCAATGCCCTAAGGTAAACCATATGATGACAAAGGGAGTGGATTCACATTCATATTTATATAACAAACGTTTCCAAACATATCTTAGAAATGTATCATTAGTGATGTTCCACAGATCCTACCTAGGTCCTCAAGAGCAGAACTGTCTGCATAATATCTGGTATTTACTGTGCATTTTCTACAGTTCCCATCACAGTATTTAAATAACCTCTACAAAACGCTGAACGGTCTCCAAAGTTCTAAACGTTTTTTGAGCCGTGTTCTAGGTTTTACAGCGTGATTGTTTTCTAATTTACACTTACTCCGCAATTTGGACGTGTGTGACAATGAGCCAGGCCGTTTCAGCACAGCTGGCACTTTGATGGGAGGTTCTTTGTTGGAAGCATTGGGACAGCATGGTGTGGGGTGATGTCATGGTGTGGAAATGATGTCATGGTGTGGAAATGATGTCATGGTGTGGTGAACCTAAAGGTCACGTGTTGGTATGCCACCCTTTTGCATGGCACCCTTCAAACTGGCCGTTGTCCTGAGGTCGCCGACTTTAAATGATGGGAATAAACATGCCAGTCCATCTCCAATAAGCCAATCACAAAGCTTTGTGGCAGGTAAGGGCAAAATAAAACAAAACGTTCCCCATTACAACCCATGTTCATACTTTTCATTTTCTAGATGCCCTGTTTGGTGAAACCACAAATTAATTTTTGTCTTTGTAGTGAAAAGCATTAAATTCTGGGGGGTTATCCTCAAATCAAAATAGCTCCACATTTCCGCTGAATGTCTACATTTCTTTGGCAATTCCTTCGATATGCCAATCCTACTTGTCGCAATGCAGTGCCCAATGCACTCTTACCAATAGCTAGAAGATTACATCATTGTCTGTTTTCAAATGGAAGACCCTGCCGTCAAGCAATGGGCCAAGTCTTCGCCACAAAATATGTTACTGGACACTGCTCAGGGTTGAAGGTCAGCACATTCGGAGGACCGGACAAGTTAAGGCATTCCGAGCCATTGTCCCAGACATCGAGTTACCAACCTCATAAGTAGCAACGCAGGTTTGCGACAAGGAAGCTGCCATTTTGGGAAAAGGTGGAGGCCATTATACTTCACTGATGTAGGAGCGTGTTAATGCAGCAGGGGTGTTGTAATGGTCACTGACTGAACCTTGGTGATTCATGACCTGCTCTCGTAAAGCTGAAGTTAATTTAAGTAAAAATACCTTGTTGCATAAAAAGAAAAACATTGTCTTATATTCAGATTTAAACCTCCACGCCAGGTTTCCAGTCTTTACAAAGGTAAGCAGATATTAACGAGATGCTTTATTTTGGGATGTCCTATGTAGTACTACTGGGTACAGTGGCTAAGAAACACACCTTCAAGAAAAGATGATGTCATAGAAGAGACGATAAAATCAGTCTCAATACTAGCTGCAATATCAATACATGGCCAGAGACCCTGTCTCATAAACAGGATTTACAGATCCTGAAAATAGGAGATTCAGAGTTGTCTCTCTTCAGACCAAGGAACCATGGCTCAGCCTGAACCAAAAGACACGTCAACCTCATTCAACTCTGTTGGTTGACCTAGGAAATTATAGCCAGTTGGTTTAGGCTTGTGCAGTTCTTTTTTATTGTTGTCTTTTGAAGGGCCTTCTGGTTAGGAAAAGTACTCTAAAAATATGTTTGCAATTATGATAGTATGTTCTAAATATGTAACACTATTAAGATTGTAATACCTGCTGCACCTTGTTTATTGTTCAACAATAACTGGCAGGGCCTGTGACCCGTTTACAACCCTTTAGGCATGTCTAGCTGTCAACTCGTTCCTCCCCTTTCTTGTCAATATTCCATAACCTGCCTGTGGTAGGAGACAACTCAAGATGATTAGGTGTGTTGTACTACAGTAGTAGTACATATGGGCACTTATTATTACGGCACGTTTAATTATTCATTGGGTTGACTCATTCTAATCATCAACCCAAGTCACATCTTGTTTGTTATCAATGTAAATGAATATGGTAGAAAGTGTAATTAAGCCATTAAATCAATCCACGAATTTTACACAACGGCCTTTCTTAAATGTATCACATCTATATGACCTATCAGAAGCTAAGAGGTGTAACTGTTCTCTAAACATCGATATTGTGGTAGGTGGATAAGAGAACAAGCTTTACTGTACCTCTACAAACTGGAGAATGTGGACCCCAGTCAGGGGAACGAGAGCCTTTATTCTCAGGCGACAGTCTCGGTCTCGTTGCGAACTTCGGTTCCCCGGTGCCATTTAGTCCACAATTCAGTGTCGGGCTTGGGGGAGACGACCCGCGGCTAGTAGTCGGTCCACTGTTGCCTCCAACATTGAGAGACGGAGAAAAAGTGGGGCTACTCTGGCCCCCAAGTAGGAGCTGGTAGGGCACGATAGCACGGATGGGGTGCAGACGGCAGCTGTTAGATAAACTGGGGGACCCTGCATTGCTACGTCGTACTCTGGACTGCGGTTGAAGCGAATTGGTGGGAGCTGACATTCTGCTAAAATTTGATTCAGGAACAAGAGTTTCCAGAATTCCTTTTCTGGAAAACAGAGGATAAACATCAGCCAACTTCCTTAAGTTCGTATTTTGAAGCTGCAGCTAAATACTAAATCTATACCAGTGATAACTTACTTACCTGCACTAAAACACGTAGTCTTTGTCCATGTTTCTCGAGAACTTTAACAGTACAGTTGTATAAAACTTATTGTTGACACTTTTCTAAACATATTCCCAATAGTTCGGTGCTTCTCTACTACTGTACCTTCCCCAAGTCCTCAGTAAATGACAGCTGTATATCGGCCAGACTACTGGTTGGTATACATAGGCGGGCTGTGCACTTTAATTCTGATCATCTGGTTGGACGGTTCCATTATACTGTAACTTTAATGATTGGTCAAATTCACCCTTTTTTTTTGTATTTTCAGCCAATCATTTTATCGATGTATTGTAAGAACTGGAACATAGTTCTTCAACAATGTATGGTTTTAAAAATATGAAATAATTTGTTAAGAATAAAATAAATTGACATTTTATTATACAAACCTACATCCTATAAAAAACTAAATCTGAGGAAAGATTATGACTCACATGGTTGTGAAACCGAATTTGCATAGTCTCAGGCCTAAGGTACTGTATAGCTGTATGCAAAAATAGAGAAACCCACACTTTATTCAAATTGCAATATATGCCTCCATGCTGATATTATTACCTGTACACCCTGTCAAAATATACAGAAGAGACGTTATTTGTTTAATTTTCTCTAGATGGACACATTTAAATGAGCTAACTCTAACGTTTGCATTACATACATGACAGATCAGTTGTTATCAAGCTGTGATGCCCAAAGCCCTGTCTTGTGGTCTGCCAAGTTCGTTTCTATCAGAATATTAATACTATCTATCTGTCATTTCATTCCCCAAACAATACATTTTTAATATAATGTAAGCATTTATACACATTCTTTAAATTAACTTTGTTTACAACAACAACAGGACTGTATATTTTCAGTGATGCAACTATTATTACTTTATTTTTAAGATATTTTGGGGGGTAGGTTTTATTATAATTAATTATTGGGAAAACAGGAGGCAGAAGCTAGGGAGCCAAGTAGGGGTAGACAGAGAGAAAGGGCACAGATAGTCGGCCAACCCGGGGCTCGAACCCCAAATTTGATCAGAAGACATATTTTTTTATATAGCAAAAATACATTAAATACATTATCCTTCTCTGAAGTGTACTAATCCAAAGCTTAACCTAGGAATTAGCGATCCATTGAGCAGAAACGATTGAAAACCTCATTAAAAACATAACTGAAGACAAAACCTACCATATCATTAAACTATATTTAGATGACAGACAATAATCAAGTAAAACAGCATGAAGAAATTGATGCAATGTGTTACTTTGGTTTTGTTTTAAAAAAAGATTTGAGTTATAGTAACATTTCATTCAGAATGTACACAGCTTTGCAATTTGTCAACCCCACCTCATTATGGTTCACAAAAGGGCACACCATAAAACATCCCACACTGAGAGACAGCGGTGAAAAGTAGCATACAGTAGCTCTTCTGCCCCCCTCCCTACCCCATGACCAAGTGATTTAGCCAGCTTGGGTACAGGCCCAAGGAGGGAGGGGTGGCAGCGAAAAAAAATCACAATGCAGCTTACACTGTCCTCATTCTGGAGGACGTCTGAACGCTCATCTCAGATTGATGGGTGGTATATGCATATTTTGGGTGAGATTTTGGCCCGAGAAGGAACAGCGCTCACCCTCTTTGACTCAATGGTGTTCAGTGGTGTTCCGGCAGCTGTCGCTCTTTATGAGAAGAACAATCTGGAGGGTCTTGTCGGAGTGCCGAGCAGCTGCTGTTTTTTTCTCTGCCTCTTTTCACAAGCCACAGACAGGGAGTTAATACACAGGCCACTCCGCCTTCGCTGCCCCTGTGAGCACTGTAAGCCCTAAGATACAATGTGAGATGAAGAGTGGCACAGTCCAGGGGAACCACAAGAGACGCAGCATTGTCGCCACCTTCTTTTTCTGTTGCCAGGGGTAACATCCTTTGGTCGTCAATTTGTCTAGATGTTTCGGGATATCCCCAAGTCTGGTTGTGAAGCACAAAGGGAACTTAAGAATTACTATGGAGCATATGACTACTAACGGAAAAGTTGTTAAATCAAATCCCGGAGTGAGGCATTTAATTCTAACTGCTACCAGGTCATTGACGTAAATGAGAATGTAGGTAAAAAATAGAAAACACTTCAAATCTTTTGGCACAAATTCATAATCCTTGATAAACATCCTTGTTTCTAACGAGAACTGAAGGCTAGAAGCTAAAGCAAGTTATTCAAGGATCCTCCTAATTCAAGTTAGGTTAAAGGTAATTTATTTTACGAAACACACCTTCGTATCAAGTCAATGACCTCTACAATGGGGTTCACAAATTCACCAGTAACACAGCTCACAAAACGTATCACACAACTATAAAAAGTTCAACCAAAGCTTTTACTTCCTATGTTAACACTTTTCAAGAAGCCTGTGTGGAAGAGTAACAGCCTAGCTTAGTCTGGTCTGTGCTTACTGATATGTGCAGTAAGTCTGCAGGCCGGCGATCATGCTGATACTGAGAGATCTTCCTTGGATCACAGATTTCTACCTGAGAAGAATTGTATCCATTGAATTTCCATCTTACACCCTCAAGACCTAGTACATTTGTTTGGAATCAGATCCGACTGGGATCTGACAATGAACAGATCAGATCTGAAATATGAAGACTATTTTGATCTAAATTGTGTCAGACGTGTATTGGACATACATTTCTGTATATACACTTAGAGTAAAATTTTGAAGAAGGGAAGGGGTGTGTGTCGACAACACGCAATCTGATCTCATAACTTTGGTGGAAACTTGCTAAAACAAGATACCTGCACACTTCTCCATTGCACAAGTTAACTGTGCTGAGCTCTTTGCTGTGGAAAGCAGCTAGTTTAAACAATGACCCATTAACTCAATGCATGTTCACTATAACAAGAGCTAAACCAGACAAAACCAGCCAGCAGGGCTAAATGCTGTATAACACTGCTCTCAACCAAACCCAATGTATAGCAAATGCGATGTATATAGGACATTTATTATACATCATCATAATACATTATTCATTAAATATAATTCTGGATTGGGTCTGTATTCTTCATAATATCAAATTGATCTGAGATCTAGATTCACCAAGGTGTTATCAGAGTGTCTATATTTCATATCCCACACAGCTGGACACCAGGTCAGACCTGGGTTTGAGATTCAGGTAGTACAGACTCTAGTGTGACCACTCCTTCTAGAGGCTGTCCGACGGCACCAGGTTCCCCGTGGTGTCAAGCTGCATACACTTACAGGTGCACGCTGACACTGGACACTCTGCATGGTCACTGCAGGAAACAACCACAGATTTAACAATACACAACCAATACAATGAACAAAAAGGCAAATGAGACACAGCTTCACCATTCCCTGACCTAGAGCCCCATTGCATTATGATGATATTATCCTGCTGTCAGTTATTCTGAAATTCTTCAGAAAGGATCTTACCTAAACCAGCTTAGCATGTGACCAGCGTGTCCACCATGGCGACAGTTGTGACACCAGGTAAACCAGTTGTTGAAGTGGGATAGCTTGTTGTTCCTGGTTAGGTCCACTTTCTCATCTGACGTCCCTGTGCCTGGAAACATTTACATATCTAACCTTTTTTCCTTGTGGTTCAAGCTTACTAATGTTTGAAATTGTATCTCCAATCATATTCATTTTCAGCTGTACTCAAAACATGTAAAATGAAAGTGAACATCTGCTTGTGGTTTTCTGTGTAATTTCCCTAAACTAGTAATAAAAGGTAGTGAGTGTACAGCTTGTATAACAGTGGAAATTTGCCGTCCCCTCAACGTAACTCAACACACAGCCATTAAGTCTAAACCGCTGACAACAAAATTGATTACACCCTTAATTGAAAATGTCCAAATTGGATCCAATTAGCCATTTTCCCTCCCCGGTGTCATGTGACTTGTTAGTGTTACAAGGTATGAATGGGGAGCAGGTGAGTTAAATTTGGTGTTATCGCTCTCACACTCCCTCATACTGGTCACTCAAAGTTCAACATGGCACCTCATTGCAAAGAACTCTATGAGGATCAGAAAAAAGTATTGTTGCTCGACATGACAATAGCCTAGGCTATAAGAAGATTGCCAAGACCCTAAAACTGAGCTGCAGCATGGTGGCCAAGACCATACAGCGGTTTTACAGAGCAGGTTCCACTCAGAACAGGCCTCGCCATGGTCGACCAAAGAAGTTGAGTGCACGTACTCAGCATCATATCCAAAATTTGTCTTTGGGAAATAGTCAAATGAGTGCTTCCAGCATTGCTGCAGAGGTTGAAGGGGTGGGGGGTCAATCTGTCAGTCCTCAGACCATACGCCGCACACTGCATCAAATTGGTCTGCATGGTTGTCGTTCCAGAAGGAAGCCTCTTCTAAAGATGATGCACAAGAAAGCCCGCAAACAGTTGGTTGAAGACAAGCTGAGTAAGCTCATGGATTACTGGAACCATGTCCTGTGGTCTGATGAGACCAAGATAAAATTATTTGGTTCAGATGGTGACAAGCGTGTGTGGCGACAACCAGGTAAGGAGTAGGAAAACAAGTGTGTCTTGCCTACATTCAAGCATGGTGGTGGGTGTGTCATGGTGTGGGCCTGCATGAGTGCTGCCAGCACTGGGGTGCAACAGTTCATTGAGGGAAACATGAATGCCAACATGTACTGTGACATACTGAAGCAGAGCATGAACCCCTCCCTTCAGAGATTGGGTTGCAGGGCAGTATTACAACATGATAACGAACCCAAACACAGCTCCAAAACGACCACTGCCTTCCTAAAGAAGCTGAGGGTAAAGGTGATAGACTGGCCAAGCATGTCTCCAGACCTAAATCCTATTGATCTGTGGGGCATCCTCAGATCCATAACCATGTTCTTTCCATACACTACTGTATATTCCCCAAAAGTTTGGAGTTATAAAGAGTTTGTGTTATGTTAACTTAGATGTATGAGTTCCTAAAAACTATCAGAGGAATAGATGGCACCCAAATTGACGTAAAAGCCCACCCAAAGAATTGTATGCTATTTGAACAAAACAGGCTTCAACCCAATGTATAGGCGATAAGCATTACAGATGCTGTATATAAGTGGGTATGTGATCTACTGTGTACCGTTGTTCTTCCTTTTAACTTTTTTTTTGTGTACTTATGGTCTTTTCCCAAGTGCTTATTAAAAACAAATATAGTTTATCCGGTTGAATGACAATTATTTAATATGTGACATTTAGTAGTTATTTATCCAGACACTAGTTGGTGATTATATTCAGTGAGATACACTCACCTAAAGGATTGTTAGGAACACCCGGTCAATTCCTCATTAATGCAATTATCTACTTAACCAATCACATGGCAGTTGCTTCAAGGCATTCAGGGGTGTGGTCCTGGTCAAGACAATCTCCTGAACTCCAAACTGAATGTCAGAATGTGAAAGAAAGGTGATTTAAGGAATTTTGAGCGTGGCATGGTTGTTGGTGCCAGACGGGCCGGTCTGAGTATTTCACAATCTGCTAAGTTACTGGGATTTTCACGCACAACCATTTCTAGGGTTTACAAAGAATGGTGTGAAAAGGGAAAAACATCCAGTATGCAGCAGTCCTGTGGGCAAAAATGCCTTGTTGATGCTAGAGGTCAGAGGAGAATGGGCCGACTGCTTCAAGCTGATAGAAGAGCAACTTTGACTGAAATAACCACTCGTTACAACCGAGGTATGCAGCAAAGCATTTGTGAAGCCACAACACGCACAACCTTGAGGCTGATTGGCTACAACAGCAGACCTCACTGGGTACCACTCATCTCCACTACAAATAGGAAAAAGAGGCTACAATTTGCAAGAGCATACCAAAATTGGACAGTTGAAGACTGGAAAAATGTTGCCTGGTCTGATGAGTCTCGATTTCTGTTGAGACATTCAGATGGTAGAGTCAGAATTTGGCGTAAACAGAATGGGAACATGGATCCATCATGCCTTGTTACCACTGTGCAGGCAGGTGGTGGTGATGTAATGGTGTGGGGGATGTTTTCTAGGCACACTTTAGGCCACTTAGTGCCAATTGGGCATCGTTTAAATGCCACGGCCTACCTGAGCATTGTTTCTGACCATGTCCATCCCTTTATGGCCACCATGTACCCATCCTCTGATGGCTACTTCCAGCAGGATAATGCACCATGTCACAAAGCTGGAATAATTTGAAATTGGTTTCTTGAACATGACAATAAGTTCACTGTACTAAAATGGCCCCCACAGTCTCCAGATCTCAACCCAATAGAGCATCTTTGGGATCTGGTGGACTGGGAGCTTCGTGCCCTGGATGTGCATCCCACAAATCTCCATCAACTGCAAGATGCTATCCTATCAATAACATTTCTAAAGAATGCTTTAGCACCTTGTTGAATCAATGACACATAGAATTAAGGCAGTTCTGAAGGCGAAAGGGGGTCAAACACAGTATTAGTATGGTGTTCCTAATAATCCTTTAGGTGAGTGTATACCAGTGAGAGTGGGCTATTCAGACAAGAAAACATCACTTAAACTTATAGGCCAGTTTGAATATTGAAATACATGTTCAACCACAATTTTCATCACATGCCCCCTATCATCAATACCCGTACCCCACATTGGGAAAGCTGGTTTAATCCATCAGCACATCTGGGGTGGGGGGTTGGGTGTTTAAAATGTGTAACACAAGCACTAGCTGTGTTAATCAATGCAGGTCTGGGCGAGGTGAGATTGGTGTCACCTTTCTATAAAAAGTACGCTAATTTTGTGAAGGTGAGCGCAATACTGATAATGTTTTACATAAAACAAGATATGTGCGCATTTTGCGAGGGTGCACATTAATCACGGGTGCATGTTTTATGCGCTAAAATACGGTACCTACACTCACTGGCCACTTCATTATGTACACCTTAGTGTACACATTCAGACCCCCTTTTGCCTTCAGAACTGCCTTAATTCTTCATGGCATAGATTCAACAAGGTGCTGGAAACATTACTCAGAGATTTTGGTCCGTATTTATACATGATTGCATCACGCAGTTACTGCAGATTTGTCTGCTGCTCATCCATGATGGGAATCTCTTGTTCCACCACATCCCAATGGTGCTCGATTGGATTGAGATCTTGTGAACATGGAGGTCACTGTCATGTTTAAGAAACCAGTCTGAGATTATGTGAGCTTTGTGACATGGTGTGTTATCCTGCTGGAATGAGCCATTAGAAGATGGGTACACTGTGGTCATTAAGGTGCATGATCTGAATAAAAGCTTCTGTGTTGGACGAACAGTGTGAAAGAATCAATGACTGGGCAACACGTGGTTGGATGAACCATATGTGCGCCTCTTGCCAACCCACAGATCTGTCCAAGGAGTTGCGGAGCTGCCGACAAGGCAGAGTTAGTGGGATTTGGGAGGGGAGGAAAATGGGGGGGGAAAATAAATACATAAATCACCTTTCTACCCCATTCTGAAGCTTGGTTTGAACGTCCGCATATCGTCTTGACTATGTCTGCATGCCTGAATGCATTGAAGTGCTGCCACGTGATTGGCTGATTGGATAATTGCGTTAACGAGGGAACAGGTGTACCTATGAATTAACCGGTGAGTGTATATCCTTATTTGAATATCGGGTGTGTCTAATGATGCAGTTATACCTGCTACAGTACCACCAGAGACCTTAAGACACTGATCAAACGTCACCTTTATGTTCTCTCTGTAACGTGTTTTGCTAGAACAATGGGAGGCCAAACTGATCCGAGACCAGTGGCTACAGCTTCAGCCACCCACAGAACCTACCATGTCTGGTGTCTGGACAGTTGGACACAGGCGTGCCCATGTTCATGAGGCAGAGAGCACAGCGGGGGAGGGGCTTCCTACACCCCGGGCAGCTGGTGACCTTAGACTTGGTGGGCGAGCCGCTGACCCCGTACTGGCTGAAGCCACGACCTTGGTGGGGCACGGCAGAGCAGCTGTACGATATGGACTTCCCACAGAAGTTACAACTGACAAAAACCTGAGGCAATAACACAGAGAACAGATATGAGAAGGACCCCACAGCCATGATACAGATGGGAAAGCATGGTATGTATACAGTATACACAGCACTTATCAGGAAATTAATATTCAGTATGGTGTGTAATAGAAAACCTGGAAGTCAGTCACTTCTTAAAGCACATCCTGATTGTTTTCAACTCTAACCCTACGGGGTCCGGAGCCTGCTGGTTTTCTGTTCTACCTCAACATTAATTGGACTCACCTGGTGTCCCAGGTGAAAATAAATCCCAGATTAGAGGGTTGCAATGAAAAAGTGGAGTGTAACTGGCTTCGAGGCCCAGAGTTGAGTATGAGGGCTCTACAGCGTACAGAGCCAAAAAGACAGCAATTGTGTCAGTGTCCAAATTGTTTCAAAACTGACTGTATATTGACATCCTGACTTTGATCCAACTAATGACTATAAATCAGTAGGTTGCTTGCCTGAGCCAGGGGTTTGGAACTGGGGTCCAGCTTGCTTCTGTGGATGTCAAACTCGGCCCGCTTGTGCCAGAACCTCCACGCATCCAGCAGGTTGCGATAGTTCTCGATCCAGCACTGTACACGAGGATCCTTCACCACCTCGCCTGGGGAACCCTGGGAGAGAGATCAACCCATGTCATGTAGAAACAATAAAGTTGTGGAGTACAGTTAAAAGTGTAACACCATAGTGAAACATGGCATCTAAATGTAGACAGTGCAAAAAGTAGTATACAGTTGCATTCAAAAATATTTAAACTCCATTGCAATTCAGGTTTATTGTAAAAATGTACGTACTTTCAACTGTTTGCAATGAACTAATCAAACAAAAATAATTTAAATAGCTCAACACAACAAATGCTTCAGGTGGTTTCCCCAAATTCAACTGCAAAAGCAACTGATAATGACTTCTCCAGTCTCAAAATTATTCAACCCCTTCATGGCAAGCATCTTTAGTACTTAGTAGAGCACCCTTTTGCTGTTATGACCTGCTGAAAACGAGATGCTTAGCCAGACACCAGCCTCTGGCAGCGTTCCTGAAGAATCTTAGCCCATTCCTCATGAGCAATAAAAGTAATATTCTTGGGTTTGTGTGCTGCAACCACTTTCTTCTTGGAATTTGAGGTATGCTTGGGATCACGGTCCTGTTGGAAGGTCCAAGCTTCAGCTTCCTCACAAACGGCATGATGTTTTCTACAATTTCTTCATACTTCAATTAATACATCTTGCCTTCCACACGCTGTAGCTTTCCTGTGCCAGAGGATGCTCAGCAGCCCCAGAACATCACTGAGCCAACACCATGCTTGACTGTGGGCAGGGTGTTCTTTTCAGCATATGCTTCATTCTTCTTCTTCCTCCAGACATACCAATCATTCAGAAAAGTTCCAGTATTGTCTCATCGCTCCACAGAACAGAATCCCAAAACATTGAAGCAAAATTTTCTTGTGCTTTTGGGTCAGTAGTGGTGTAACGTCTTGTTCTGGCATGGAAACCTTCTGGGTGAAGTGCGTGCCTTGCTGTGCTCATTGAAACCTCTGTGCCTGTTGCTACCAAGTCTTTCTGGAGGTTTTTGCAGTCACTCGAGAGTCTCAGAAATCTGGTTGCAGCCTTTGATAGCTCTCTTTTTCTGCCCCATCCAAGTAGAGTAACCACCGTTCCCTACATTTTGAACTTGCGAACTATGCTTCCAATGGTGTTTCCGTGAACATTCTGTGCCTTAGCTATCTTTTTGTTTCCTGTTCCATGTTTGTGAAGTGCGATGATCTCTTAACTTTTTGGTTCAACATGACACTCAACAAACTAGCCATTTTAAGTATTTCTTGTGTTACAGCTCAAGCACATCTGGTGCAACTAATGAAGCCCTTGATTAGTTGCATCAGGTGTGCTTGAGAAAACACCTGTTTTGTATCTTTGTGCTGTTGTGAGGAATACTATTCAGGGGGCTGAATAATGTTGAGACTGGTGAAATTATTATGAGTTGCATTTTCAGTTGGATTTGGGGAAACCACATGATGCATTCATTATATTGAAATATTTCCATTGCTTTTGTTTAATTTGTTCATAGCAAACAGCTGAAAGTCTGTACATTCTGACAAAAAAACCTGATTTGCAATGGGGGTTGAAAAATTGAGTCTGGTGAAATGATTGAGTTGCACTTTTAGTTGGATATGGGGAAAATACTTGATGCATTCATTGTGTTGAGCTACTTCAATTGCTTTTGTTTGATTTGTTCATTGCAAACAGCTGACAGTCTGTACATTTTGACAATAAACCTGATTTGCAATGGGGGTTGAATAATTTTGATTACAAATGTAGGTGCATATATTAAAAAGTTACAGTAATCCAACTTAATTGGTTGATTTAAAAATGCTCAAAACATAAACCAACATCTACAGTTGTGAGAAGAAACGATCCTGTCAAGAAAAACCTGACTAGTTACAGACAGATCTAGAAATAGTTATACTTGGTCATACTAACAGAGCCTTAAACTTTAACCATTGATCCAAACACACCTTGAGCATGCAGAAGCTGGCGGTCTGGACGTCCCCGGTTCGATCTACGTATCGCTCCATCAGGTCTACCCCGTCTTTGGTCAGCCCCGTCAGCAAGATGCCCTCCAGGTTCCCCGCCTCCTTCATCTCATTGGTCAGCTTGTCCATGTAGCGTGGTAACTACGCCATATCACGCACCATGGGAATAATAGCACTTCCATGGTTTGTACAGTAAAGAGGGGTGTGAATTGGGAGTGTTAGGGCTCAGCTGCATGGAGATAACTACCTGGGTGTCGTTGAGGAACATGCAAGCAAAGGCCACTCGGTCGGTTACAGCAACACTGCTCTCATACTGAGGAAAACAATCACAGAAAAGGTTATATTATTAAAGTCTAATGTTCACAATCTTACAATTACTTTTATAATGTTTTAATGTGTCAAAAACTGCCCTTCTCATGCTGATAGTTTTCCTGGTGTGGATCCACTAAAACTCACAGAGGTCCCTCATAGGTGTGGGTCCCCTTGTTTTGACAGTTCGTTTAGCAGAAGCTGGGAAATGCATATAAAATGTCACCATTCTAGTGTGGCCCAATGGCTTGGTCCCTGCCCACGTACCAGGACTCCGTCGTAGGCGCCAGGCTCACTGGTGAGGAAGGCAAACATGACAACCAGGTAGGGGTTGTGGAGCTGCAGTCTCAGGGAGCTGCACATCTCCCTCCATAGAGAACTCTTCTCATCAGTGTAGCCTGACAATGCCATGGCAACCACATTGAGGTTGATGTCTCCTGTGAGGAAGGATGATTGGGTTTGGCTTGGATTTTCACTAAGTACTTTGAGTTTAGTTAGTAGAGATTCAGCTGAATGGCATCTCCTTCCAAATTTTTTAAAATACAGACATGAGAAAAAACATTTTTTTATGTATTTTATATGCAAGCATTTCCAAGTTATTATTAACAAATAAAATATGAAAAATTGAGGAAGATACAAAAACTTAAAAGTTTGTTTGATTAATGTAAATACACGGCTCAAAATAATTAAGGGAACACGCAATCATCAAAGTATAACACCAACTCTATTAACCTTTAGGGATATCAATCTGTCTAGTTAGGAATCATAATCGATTGTGAATCAATGTCACCTGTTTTGGTGTAAATCAAAATGACAACAGGTGCAGTGGACAGGCAACAGCAAGACAACCCCCAAAAAGGGAATGGTTTTGCAGGTGGTGGCCTGGAGGAGATACCAGGAGATGAGCCATTACATGTGGAGACCTGGACAGGGCTATAGAAAGGTATCAAACCAGCACCAGGACTGGCATCTGCTCCTTGAGCGAGGGGGAACAGGAGGAACACTGCAAGAGCCCTACAAAATGACGTCCAGTGGTCTACTGGTGTATGTTTCTGATCAAACTGTTAGAATCAGACTCCATGAGGGTAGCATGAAGGCCCAACTTCGTTTATTGGGACTGTACATCTTGAGTGGCATTCGCCAGAGAACACAAAAATTCTCTTCAGGTTCGCCTTGAGCATGTTACAGATGTGAAAGAATCTGAAGACGCCATGGTGAAATCCATGCTGCCTGCAACACCATCCAGCATGACTGGTTTGGCGGTGGGTCAGTGATGGTCTGGAGAGGCATACCTTTACGTGCTAGCAAATGGTACCCTGACTTCTGGGAGACCCATCGTCAGACCTTATGCTGGAACAGTGCGCCCTGGGTTCCTCCTGGTGAAGGACAATGCCCAGTCTCATGTGGCCAAAGTGTGTAGGCAGTTTCTGGATGACGAAGGCATTGATGCCATTGACTGGCCTTCTAGTTCCCCAAACCTGAATCCAATTGAAAACCTCTGGGACGTTATATATCGGTGTTTCTGAAGCCAAAAAGAAGCGCCACAAATTGGAAAAAAAAACTCATCAGAAGCATGCCCAGACATTATCAGGAGTGCATACAGACATATGGGGCCATACACACTACTGAGTCAAAGTGAGTTGCCATGATAAAATTCACACAATTTGGAACAGCCTGTGATTTCAATTGTTTACTTTGACATTCGGGGTGAGTTTGAATCCAGCCTTCAATGGGTTGGTGATTTTGGTTTACATTGACTATTGCTACATCATTTTGTTCTCATCGAATTACACAATACAGTAAAAATCTGCATCTTTAATATTTTTGGTACATAGAGACCCAGTGTGTGATTTGAGTGTTCCCTTCATTTTTTAAGCGGTGTTTTTCCGCCTTATGTTGTTGTCCTGTAGGTGGGAAGTGACACAGCTTTTAGGATGGGCCCTGAATGTTCTGTTATCACGTACTATCTAAATAGTCTCTGTACAAGTCATGGCATTGTAATTAGAGGTACTTTGTGAGAGGCCGTCTATTTTATCAGCATTATTGTTTCTAAACAGGATCTTCATAAACCAAAGATCAGACAGGGCACAGACAGGCTGGGGCTCGAACCAGTCACCAGGGGACAAGTGCGGTCCAGTGTCGGGAGCTTAGACCACTACACCAAACCCTGGCACTCTGGGTATTTCAATACGATTCCCAATAGCTGCTGCTGTCTCCTCTTCAACCAAGACATAAACCCATCTGACCTTTCTCGCTGGACGCTCCGTGGTTGAGGATCTGGATGGCCCTGCGGATGTCCAAATTAAAGAGAGCCACAGCGGCCGCCCGCTCCCACTCGCCGTCCCCCTCTAGGGAACGCAGGAAGGGCTCCACGTCTATGTCGGGGCCCTGGCTGATCCAGCCACACAGACGCAGGGCCAGGCTCCGTTCCTCACTGTGGAACCACAGCACGTTCGCCTGGCGTTCCGAGCCACTCCAGCAGCGTCGGTTCTCTGTGGTCCCTGAGGGCAAAACAGATACAAACAAACACTGGTTTAGAGGCTTTTACACATAATCAGTTAAAGAGGAAATCCGTGAAAAAAGTGGCATTGTAGAAGTTGAACTCATTTTGGTAACAGAAAATTGTGACATGTACAGAAGGTTTGTTTATATTGTGCAGTGATAACTCACGTTCAGTGTCAAGCTTACAAAAGTTGTAGAAATTGTATCTCCACATTACTGAACATTTTGAAAAAACAGTTTAGATGGTACAATGATATCCAACATTATGAAAAACAGTTTAGATGGTACAATGATATCCAACATTATGAAAAACAGTTTAGATGGTACAATGATATCCAACATTATGAAAAACAGTTTAGATGGTACAATGATATCCAACATTATGAAAAACAGTTTAGATGGTACAATGATATCCAACATTATGAAAA